>PISX010004169.1:0-125605 GCA_004024625.1 Mellivora capensis | reverse complement strand
AAGATTTAGGTAGAATATACAGGAAAACCAATGTCAAGCCCTCCTCTAGTTCTATGTGCTCTTCAAGGTAAAGCTCAGGGTTCATCTTCGTGTAAATGAAAGTTTATCTAGGAAAATCACTAGAATGGGCTTTGTTAAAGGCAAAATAAATACACAGAGAAGAGGGAGGAAGCTACAATAGAGGAAGACAGGACGAAACCTCTGGAGGATACCAAGCTTATTGGTTGTAGAATCTGAGGCATGTTATTGGGTAGGGCAAATAAGGAAAGACAGAATATGTAGGATTTTTTTTTTAATGGCGCTAGATTACAGAATCTGGAACAAAGAAAGTGCTTAATGAATGCCTAAGGAATTAATGAATGAATGAAACCAAAGTCTTTCTTATTTCCCATGTACTTTGTAATGTGATCTCTCATTATTGACTACTGAAATAAGAGAAGAATATGGTCCCCAAAACTAGCAGACTCACGTGTAGAAAAAAGCACAGCAACATGTCCCTCTGAAACAGGCAATGCCATCTGCCTAGGTCGGAGAGTATAATTTAGTAAAGAAACAGGCAGAACACGTAGTTCAGAGAATGTTAATACACAGTCAATAAAGTAACTAACCAATCCGTAGTAACAGCCCCCCAAGGGACAATTCTGGAGTGTTTTATTCTGAGAGCAAATTAAAGCAAAACAAAGATGAGTCTATCAAAAAAACAGCAGACTCTCCTCTATTTCACATATGAGTCCTTAGAGGAATTCATGGAAATTATCCATATCTTTCCCATATCTCCTCCCTGCAGTGTACAGTAACAGCCTAAAAACCCCTTTGTTCAAGCATAGCTCCAGTGTATGAAATCAGGGCTGAGAGCTTTACCTTTTCTAGTCTCTGCGTGCAGAATATGTTCAGAATTAACTATTCATGAGCAGTACAAATCTAAGAACAGATCCAGAGTTTTGATAAGGCTGCAATTAGCCAGTTACACAATCAGAAGTCCTTTCATCAATTCATTAATGATTATTTTAAAACAGTACAATTCTTAGGGTACATAAAAGCTGCTATTTTATTCTTCATAATTAGAAACTACTTCTGTGCCTTTCTGGTTTGGTTTGCTCCAGCAGCTGACGAGAATTCCCATGGGACATGTGGTTGTTTAGTACATATGAATTTGTGTGCTTATGTGGGGGGAAGCAGGATGGGGACCAATGTTTTCATTCACATAATACATGCATGGCCATAGAATTAGCTGTTCAGACGCTAATTTGGTGTTTAGTCCCTTTCATTTCTGTGCAGTTTATTGGATTTGGTATTCTCATTAAGATGATTAAAATAAACCAGTCTATCAATATGTGGTCCAATTAGTTCAAATGTCTACAGCTTTATAGTTTGGTCCTTTTCTGTCTCCAGGGCAGCACTACTTTGGGGATCTCTTTTCTGGACTTTTCTCAGGACACATGGGATGCCCGAGCCTCTCTTAGGTCATCCAAAATGAAGGGTCCCAATGAGCAGATGGGGTGGTGGGGAGAAAAGTCAATTTCTTTAGTCTTCAACATTTATTTAACAGCTCCTTTATATGCCACAGTTTCCAGAGAGTAAATAGTGGGCACACATGTAACTTAACACTAGGATTCCAAGGAGTTAAAATGCCCTGTTTTCACTACACTATTGACTCACACATGACACCTGCAAGCTTCTTTTTAATTTGAAGAATTGTTTTATTTGAAGTCAGTTGAGCTTTAAAATTATCTGATTTTTCCTTAGAGGGGCCCACATATAAGCTTACTTCTATATTTTTTAAACTATAAATCTGGTTTTCCAAAAATTGCACGTGGAATAAACCTTTAGGTTGTATAAATATATATGTGAACACTCACTCATCCCTTTCAATGCATACCCATTTCTAAAGACATTTCTCAAAAATTACTTGTCCAATTAACTTCTTTATGAACAAATAAATTCTGTTCACCTATAGACAAGCTACAGTTACAGTCTAGCAACCCGGGTGTCTAATTTCAGAATATTATTAACGGTGGTTATTAGCTGGAGAAGCAATGTAGACGCGAACATATAGGGTGAAATTTACAGTTATTGCTCTGCAAAGAGATAGCAAGAATGACTCAGTCTTCTAATAGAACTTACAACCAATAAGCTGTAGCGTTTAGATTAAATGACTTGATTTTTTTTCTGTAGTTCAATAATTTACATAAGATAAAATGGATGCAGTTTTATTATCAGTTCCTATGATCCAACATTTTAAATTGTTTTGCCTTCTCTGAGGATACTTAATGAAGGCTATATCCCATTGTTCTCAAGTAATTTTCCTTTCCTTCCAGGTCTGTTTCCATGTGAGCTGCACGTGATCCCTGTTTTTATGCGCCCCGTGTGAAGAGGCAATCTCGTTGACAACAACCTTCAAGCAATATCCTCCAGAAGTTTCTCTCTTCCTTATACTGGTCAAATACTAGTGGAACTTCCAGGCATGGGTAAACGCTGCCCAATCTGAGTAACTAACTACTTTGTGGTAACAGGTCTAGCATAAGAAAGTAAATAAAATCTAAAACAAAAGAAAACATGAATCTGCTATGGGGGAAAATACCACAATGGAACTTGTGAAGTGACAAGAATTCTTTTTATAATTTAATTAGCCTAGACCTAGGGCCAGTGTGGGGGCTCTATGCCAATTATCTTGGAACCAAAGATAATCTTTTAGAAAATTCATGCAGATCTCAAAACCAGTGAAAGAACTATGGCCCCTGACCAACTATCTGTCTCACAAGCTAATTATTATGATCATCATAGCACTGATTATGACGTGTGGCATACCACCCTCCTCCAAGTGTACAGCAATAATCGTGGCCTTGACTGGACAGATCCTTTGGACCTGCGTCATGGCGACAGACAATGGCAACCCAGGTAGTATGACTGAGTGGACAAGTTGGTTAATACCGTGAGTCAGTTTCCTTACCAGTAAATATTTAACAAATAAATAAGCATGTATTGAGTTCCTTCCATGCTAGATAATATGCAAGAGTCTAGGGTTTCCTAGAAGAAAACTTCCTATCAGATTATGAGTTGGTGAGAGAAGAAGCTGTATCTTCCATACATGTCGCTGCACCTCTATGGGCATGACAGGCTTGACACAGAAAAGGTGTGTAACAGACTTGAAGAAAGGAAGAAAATACTGTGGAGGAAAATACAGGTGAGGATAAAAGATAAATGAAATAGGACTCATACCCACATGGACCTCGCTGTCTAACACAGTGAGCCAAAAAAAAAAAAAAATGTTAGAAAACAACTTTGTTTAGAAGTAATAAAACAAAATAAAAGGAGAAGAAGTGCTTGCTGCAGGAAGTGGGGAAAGATTAAGAGGGAGCTGGGTTCTGATGCACATACATGGAATGCACATACATTCCATTCTGGAAATGGAAAATTTCCAGACAAATGTACTCCTCCTACATGATGCCCAGAAGTCATTCAAATACTACATTTTCTGTATACTGTGGTTCATGTAGGGTGACTAAACATCAGCAACTGGATGCTGGTTTTTTTTCTGCAATATGAATTTTACTAAATGACATGCTGGCATCTCCCATTTCATCTACTTGGCTGTCCCCACTCTCTGGCTATACCAGTGTAATTCAAAGCACCAACGAATATCTATGACTCTTTCCATATTGTGGGTGCAGTAATGTTTCTTTCCTCCCTTCCCCCTTGCCCCTGCCACCGTTTTATGATGACAGCTGTTCTTTGTGACTGCTTCAGAGACTGGTGGTCAGCTGGAATCTGCTGGCTCACAGCAAAGGCATTATAAATCTAAGAAACCCAGAGGAAACGCTCCTTCTCCCTCTCTCAGACCTAGGTAGGAATTCAATCTCAGCAACAGAGCCTGATATGGAATTCAGAAAGGAGCAAATGGGAGAAGAACTGGTTGCTTCTGGCCTGTCTCCAGATAGACAGGCAAAAGGAGAGGTCCTGGAGATTTCCATACCAGGATGCCAGAACAGCAGAACAGAGAAGAATCTGGAACAGAAGCTCCAGCCGAGAGAAGAGAATGCATTTGGACAGAGCAAGTTAAATACTTGATACAGACACGGCCATTGGGGCCAGAAGGACAGTGATGATGGACTGCAAAATCAGAAAGACCTGGGTGTAAGTCTAGATTCTGTTTCTTATTTGCTACATAACTTTGGGGTCTACTTAATCTCTGTATGGCTTGGTTTCCTCAGCTATAAAATGGGGAAACACAAAAGAACCTGCTTAATAGTGTTGTCATAAGGATTAGAAGGGAATACTGTACATTTCCAGCAGAATGACTGTCGTATGGTAGGGACCCAAAAGTTACCAACAGCTCTGCTATTATTATTAAATTTATAATATCCACTATAAGAATTTAATGCACAGAAATACACCCATAGTTGGAAAAGACTTATCCCCCGTAATAATGTTGGAAATTATGAAAACTGGAAGACCATCCAAATGTTCACTAACAAAAGCAGGGTTTATGGAACTGTTACTGTTTGAAAATGAATGAGATCTATCTATGTGCATGGCCACGGCAGACGTCCAAATGTGTAATTAAGTAAAAAAACCTAGTTCATGACAGATATTGGCAAGGATGTGGAAAAGGGGAACTTTCTCACACTGCTGGTGGAATGCAAGATGGGGAAGCCACTCTGGAAAACAATATGGAGGTTCCTCAGAAATTTGAAATGACCCAGTAATTGCACTACTGGGTATTTACCCCAAAGATATAAATGTAGTGATCCGAAGGAGCATGTGCACCCCAAAGTTTATAGCAGCAATGTCCACAATAGCCAAACTATGGAAAGAGCCCCAGTGACCACTGACAGATGAACTGATAAAGAAGATGCGGGATATATGTGTATAAATATATATGTGTGTATATACATATACACCCACACAATGGAATACTTCTCAGCTATTAAAAAAATGACATCTTGTCATTCACAACCACATGGATGGAACTATAGGGTATTATGCTACGTGAAATATGTCAACCAAGGAAAGACAATTATCATATGATCTCATTCATATGTGGAATTTAAGAAACAAAACAGAGGATCATAAGGGAAGGGAATGAAAAACAAAACAAGATGAAATCATAGAGGGAGACTGGTTCCTATGATTAAGAAACTCTTAATCTTAGGAAACCAACTGAGGGTTGCTAGAGGGAACTGAGTGATGGACATTAAGGAGGGCAAATGATGTAATGAGCACTGGGCATTGTATGGGACTGATGAATCACTGAGCTCTACTTCTGAAACTAATAATACACTATATGTTAATTAATTGAATTTAAAATAAAAAGACCAAGTTCAACAATACTCAGAGTATCGTCCCATTTCTCTAAGTAACATTAGTTTTTAAAAATCTGAAAAATATAAGCCTTAAATAATTAAAAGATGTTATGTCTGTGGAACAAAATAAAAATTATGCTTTGCATATTTATGTGTTTTAATGAATTATTTGCAATAATTATTTTTGCTATTATTTTCAAGGGGCAGATTTTGAGATGGCGGAGCTTTTTCTTAACGATCTAATTCTCAACAGTCTGGTTCCTACACGGTGTCCCATTGGGCACTAGACTCTATCTGCTGTTTTTTTTAACTTCCTAGTCATCAACTTAAGTCTCTGAAATCTCACAAAGGAGAGAAATCAAAAGGGCGCAGTAATCGAGAGGACAAGAGCTGCAAGCATGGGAGACTTATTTATATTTTAGATGTTGACTCAATTCATTTCATCAGTCAATTTGTCCCTCAGAATCCTGAGACATGATTAGAACTAAGTTAACATGACTCTGTAATAGTCCTAGAATAATACCAAGTGAACAAGCCAAAATCCACCTCTAATTAGAAATGCTCTTCCAAAAATTTTCTAAATAAAATAAACTGGATTTATGCACAAATGCACTAACATAGGTAAATACTATACTCTTGAATGTATAAGTTTCCTATAACCTTGTAGCTTAGGCTCTGATTGGTTTTTGGTTGTTTTTCTTTTTTTTATTGTTGTTGTTTTTTTACAACTTTGGGATTTGATTTCTAAAGCTATAATGCAAAACCTAAAAAATCGTTAGGATATCAATATATAACACAAAGAGGTAAATATTCTACACAAACATAATTTTTCAAACTATGTATAATTTAAATATCATCAGGGCCCAGATATTTTATTTAGATGAGCAAGGAGTGGAAACATGACTCCAGTTTAACTAATTGGAATAATTTAGTTTTTTCTTTGAAATGCTCACAGCTGGGACATCAATTTAACAAATGCTAAAATGAAGCAAAGATTAAATTGACAATCCAGGTCTTCCTTCCCAATCATCAGTTCAGTTTCTTTCTTTTTTTTTTTTATAAAGATTTTATTTATTTATTTGATAGACAGAGATCACAAGCAGGCAGAGAGAGAGGAAGGGAAGCAGGCTCCCCGCTGAGCAGAGAGCCTGACTGGGGGCTCAATCCCAGGATCCTGGGATCATGACCTGAGCTGAAGGCAGAGGCTTTAACCCACTGAGCCACCCAGGTGCCCCCATCAGTTCAGTTTCTTATCCATAAGGCACTCTTAGTCATTTTTGTCTAGGGAGAAACTCCTAAGTGTGCAACAGTGTCGTGTCATTGATCTGAACGAACAAAAGGGACTGGATAAAAAGGAAGTTGAGCAGCTTCCCTAAGATTCACGCAACAACAAATGTTTTCAGGAACTCCTTAAATATTTTTCCCTTAGTGCCTCATCCATAATTTCAGTCCACATGATTTATTTATGTTTTGGTTATGCAGCATTCAACGAAAGTATTTTATTAAAGTCAAAATCAACAACTGGTTGGCTCCCCTTGTGCTTACAACTAGGCAGTGCCATTCACTTACAGTCACAATAAAATGTGCTTTGCTTCCTTTTACCTGACTCTGGAGCCTTTCTGATCTCCCAAGAAAATCTGCCTCCATCACAGAATGCTGCTGAAAGGGAATGCTTGCTGGATTGGGTAGCTTTTGCTAGTAATCTTTGCAGAAACCAGAAAGTCTGTTTCACGTGAACTAAGCAGGGACACAGAACACAAATTCAGTTGTTCCCCTTGCCTTTCTCCTTGGGAGTTGCCACAAAAACAACTCCTCCATGCAATATTGGTAGTAGGAGTCCTTTGATGCAAATGCTTTCCTTAATTCCAGAGCAAAAGCTCTAGTATTGGTTTGCTTCATCGTGTAAGGAATGCAAAGGCAGCTGATAACAAAATAGATCAACTCTTTAAACTTACTCCCTTTAAAATTTGTGTTTGTGGCACGGTTTTAATGGCCCCCTAATCACCATGTTGGTAAGGGAAGAATTCCTACTTTAGTGTCACGGACATGGCTGGTACATGACACCCAATACTGGACAGATATGATAGACAACAAGTCATTAGTCACATGAACTCACAGTCCAGAAGAGGAGGATACTGCCTATCATGCAGAGCCCCACAGGGGCTGTACTTGGGAACATAAGGAACAGCTGTGGAAGGCAGGTTTTGTAGCATAGAGAGGGTGTAATGCCCCATTTCTCACGACACAACGTGACTGGCTTCTTGGCAGGTTGGTGAGGATAAGTAGCATCTGTGCCTGGCCCCTTGGTTAAAAGGTGGGGGGAGAGGGGGTCTGTATGACCAGAGGACCTTACTGGCATGAACAAAGTACAATGGGAACTTAAATTGAGGCCATTCAAGGACTTCCTGTTTTTACCAGATTATAAATGCAACATGTAATACTGAGCCTTAATTGCAGGTCTTACCCCAGAGGCCTAAACACATACATATTTGCTAAATGAGAGTGAATGAATGAATGAATGAATGTGTTGAAAGTGGCAGCATTCTAAAACTTTGGAGGATGCCACGACCGGGCCAGACACTGAACATCTTAGCTATACTGCAGTCATTTATAAAACCTATAAAATGGGGAGGTAATATCTTTTCTGTTTATATCAGGAGGTTACATGAGGGCATAAAATCATTAACATATTTGGGCAATAGCCTAATTCCTTCAAAAGACCTGAAAGGCCCTCTATTGCCCTTATACTTTGGACACACTGGTCTTCTTCCAATAGACTTTGCAGACTCTGTGCATGAGCAACATAGGGTAAGATATACTCTTTATATGCTTCCAAAGAACCCCTAATTTTTTCTACAATTCAGGCTGAAATTGTTTCTTTGAGGTCTGTCTTTCGAATGCCTGGCACACAGTAAGTGCTCAACAAATGTCTGGGAGGTGAAGTAAGGGAAAAAGTGATAACGATTCATAAAAGCATACTCAGAAGTTAAAAGCACTACACACAATTGAAGAAACATGTGACTTTTGCCTCCCTCTTTAGCTGTGGGGAGAGCCCACTAAACCCTTCTCTGCCTTGCCTCCCTTGTACAAGCCTCACAGCTGTGGGGGGCGTCAGCCTTCCGAGTAAGAAGTTAACAGACATCCCCATGAAGCCTCAGGTGGTATATGATAACACGCCAGATTTACAGCTACCTCCTGAGCAGGGAAGTTAGGATTCATGGTGTAGGCAACAATACGTAGTCACTAGGACCAGCTGAGCCACAAGACAACGATGGTAGAACTGGAAGAAAGAGCTGAATATGAAGCCACATGCACCCAACTAAATAAGAAATTTTGATAAGATTTTTTTGTTTGTTTTTAAAGAGAAAAAAGGACTCCAATATGTTGAGTCTGGGTAACTGGGAAAATGATGTTTTCATCTGTAGAAACTTTAGGATCAAGAGGAAAGCTGGTTCTAGAGAGAGCTCAGGTGACAGTTACCAGCTCAAAATGTTCTCTTTGAAATAAGTATCTTGAATACACAACTATCATGAATAGTATTTTCCAGATCTAAGAAAGCATTTTATTTTTAAGATGTTTGCCTGGTCTCACAATAGCCAGTGTTTAACCAATGCTAGCTGCCTTAAACAAAATTTTCTACTCTGTAATTTTTCTCCCAAGGACACTTCAGGAAAGTAATGTGCCTTGCTAGCTTACTCACAGGTATATGAGGCCTTCTGGCTTCTGTACTAAAGGCTATTACCAGGGATAGCATTACTGACTTCTAGTGAGCCACATGGTTTCACAGACCCATGCCATGCTGCCATTTTGACAGACTCCCAGAGCATGCGCTTGTAGGTTACCCAAGGTCAAGGCTGACTGTGACTTGCACATCCTGAGCTATCTAACTGACCTCATGTTCTAATACAGACATAGAAAAACTCAGTGAACCTGGAACAAATTCAACTTCCACATTTACTGGGCATCTGCTCTGGGGTCTGGCACCAGCTGTGTTAAGTATAAGAGCTACAAAGCTGAATAGCGCATTTTCTGCCTTCAGGAAGCCCCCATCCAAGCCCAGACACAGACAATAAAAGAAATCAGTACACTAACAAACATTAAGTGCTAGAGGAAGTATAGATTTAAGGAGTGAGAGAACAATTGATTCTAGTGAGATAATAAATAAGCCCAGGGTAAGAATATTTAAACCAAAGTAGAACATTTGAAGTAAAGATGTATCTATAAGAGCAAGTACTTACAAAAGGATAGGTATGAGAATTACCCAGAAAAAGAGGCACGCTCTGTTTTGGGGATTAGGTTGCATCTCATTTTGGACCTTTTAATTCAATGCCCTGAACTAAAAGTCTGACAGTTTATTTTTTTTAAGGTTTTATTTATTTAACAGAGATCACAAGTAGGCAGAGAGGCAGGCAGAGGGAGGGGAAGCAGGCTTCCTGCTGAGCAGAGAGCCCCATGTGGGGCTCGATCCCAGGACCCTGGGATCATGACCTGAGCCGAAGGCAGAGGCTTTAACCCACTGAGCCACCCAGGCGCCCCAACAGATTAGTTTATATTTTTAGAATATTACGTTTTCCATCTACATAAAGCCCAGACAAAAATACACTTCACACCAGAAACCCCCAAATAGTGAAATCTACATTGTCATCTGCTGTACAGAACAAATAGTCTCAAGTTACCATAGAAATCCCCACTCTTTTCTGTGGGAAAGTATTTAAATAAAGCTGTCAGACAGTCTCAATTAAAAATAATAAACGAAAGACCAATTATGGTCCCTTTGGATTCACTAATAAAGTTCATCAATGAACTTTCCATCAGGTATTCAGGAACAAAAAAGGTAGCATATGGAGGAATTTTTCAGTGCAATTAAAGTACACCATTTACATTTTACATTACCACCTTTGGCCGCTGGCAGTCTGAGCAAAATTAAATAACTGGTTACACAAAAGGCCTCAAGTGGTGGTCGAGGTGGCAGAAGGAATAAACAAGTAGAGGAGAAGGTCACAGCAAATATACTTGAAATGGGCAATTTCCTACAATTTTCCAAAACGAACTTAATTAGTTTTTAGCCCCTCTGAACCACTTGCTTCAACTTGATCCTCTAATGCAAAGTACTCAGAATACTGGCACGTTTTAACAAGGGTGAGTTTTCCTTCTCTATACCAAAGCTCTTTTTTTTCCCCTCTAAGATGTATTTACTTGAGAAAGAGAGAGAGAGAGAGAGAGAGAGAGAGCTCACAGGGGCAGGAGGGGCAGAGGGAGAGGGAGAGAGAGAGGGAGAGAGAACCTCAAGCAGACTCTGCCCTCAGCACAGAGCCTGACGTGGGGCTCGAGCTCAGGGCCCTGAGATCATGACCTGAGCCAAATCAAGAGTCTGTTGCATAACCTACTACACCACACAGGGGCCCCACCCCAAGCTCTTTGGGTGTCCTAGTTTATACAGCTTATGGGCTTCAGGAGGGCAGGGGTTAGGTTTCCTTCTCGCAGAGCTCGGTACTTACCACACAGCCCACTCAGCGGGTTTTGATAGAGTCTGTGTATTTACGTGTACTTCGTGCAACTCAAAGGGAATCATCTGCTCTCCGCTTCCTAAGGGTATTTCGTGCTACTCGCTTGTTTTGTGTGTTCCACATGTGCGTAGGTATGGAGTGTGTGGTATATGGGCTGCTCTGCCGACAAGTTCCATGAAATTCCAAACCCTCATTCTGCCTGCGCAGTAAGAGGGAGTCTTTGGAGCACACAGGCAGACTTGACTTTTATGTCATTTTGCTTGTGATCCACATGTACTCAGACAGCTTCGATGAAACAGGACTTACACAAATGAGGATGAGGGACGTGTCAGTCCAACATTACCCTCTGATCAATGTTCTTCAGCTGGTCAGGTGACTGCAACAAAAAGATGGTGGTCTAGCCAACACAGAAGAGGCTAAAGGCTGCCCCCTTGCTACCTGTTTTCCAAGTCATAAGCTCCTTACTTTGTAGACACCTCTTTACCGTTCAGTCGTCCAATCCCACAGCCCTCCCTCCTCCCCCACACGTATGTGCACACACACACACTTGTATGCATACACTCACTCACTCACTCACTGCTGGCGGCTGGTGCTTCCATTCGACATGTGAACCTTGAAAGGGAGTTGATTTCTCTCACTTGAGTTGTCTCATAAATCACTTAACCTTCCTCCTTTGCTCCACATTAACCTTTGGTCTTTAATTTCTTCCTTTTCACTTGATTTTATGGCCTCTTCTCTCAATAAAGGCTTTTTATAAGGATTTGTAGGGAGGTGACTCCCTAAAAATAAATTTCATTTTATATTTGACTACAGTGAGTCTAGCTCATAACTTTAAATTTCAAAAACACGCTTCAAATGCACCGGCATAAAGAAGTAAGCTAAAGATAATCAAAACTTTCCAGAATTTGGGATATTCTCCTATACTCTCTGTTATACTAAAGGTTTTTGTTTCCTTATTTTGCTTTTCTCTGGTCAACAAGAGATTGCTGGAAAACTGACAAAGAAGGTCAGTGTTTTGTAAAGTTAGAAACTAAGAACTGTCAGGTTTTGTCTCTGTGTGGACATCTAGACAGCTTTTCACACGTATACATGTAGGTTCTCTCTGAGCTCTTTCCCCATCCCCCTGACCCTGGGCTCCCCACGAAGAAAAGGAGTCCTGAGAGGCATCCTAGGGTATGTCCGTGTCTATTGTTCATCAGTGACCCAAAGACAAAAAATAGACAGCCCGCACAAAATAGGCAGCGGAGTGCTGCTGGTAGATGGAGTTCTCCACCAGAAGATGAACAAAATGGCTTGGGAGAGTTCACTAAAAACATCACAAGGCTAAAAAAGATGCAGAGAATCCCAGAATCTCCATAGAGACAGGAGTGATTATCCCAGAGACTAGAGGAGAGACAATCCCCACATTCAAGGAGCTTGCCGTGAAAATGGTAAGACATACACATACAAAAATAGTCTTGAGTCAAGACCCACAGTGAGAAACAGCCATCCATTTCAAGTGGGGGATGGAAAAGGGAAAAGGCTTTGAGAGCCGTGGACATCCAGGGAGGGCAATGTTCCTCGTGCAGGTCATAGTGATGACATGACTGTGCTTTTCTAGAGGGAACCAACAATGAATAGAATCGGGGAGAACAACACATCAGGAAGACAGCAAAGCACATTTTTAGGCATTTCTGGCATTTCCCCGACCTTCCAACTTCTTAACCGCCTTTTGTCACCAGCTAGGAGTCATCTGATATCTGTACCCTTGGCACTACCTACATCGAAAGAAACACTCTTCTCTTCACCTTCTCAGCTCACAACTCCCCACTTAGACCACAGGTCTTAGCTTCGATTTCTGATTTCTGCCTCTGAACGCCTTCCCAGGGGCCCTGGTTTACAGCAGTCATGCCACATTAGGCATCTAGAGACTCCTTTCCCCCCAGAGACCCTGGTCATGTCCTGACCTCGTGTTGAAGGTCTCTGGCCCTGGCCACATGACTCTAAGCACCTGCTGGGCAGAAGGGACACCTAGCCCATTCACCCCCGTGTCCCCAGCATTCACAACACATTCGCTCATGAGTTCTGACCAATTAAGGTAGAATCTGTCCATCAGGCCCACGAAGGACCCATATCACTCTGGACGAGGACAGCAGAAATGGCATACATTCTTTATCTATATGAAAAAAAATTCCGAATTTCTTGCCAGACCCTAAGTTCACATAATGTTGTCTCTGTGAGGGGGGCTTGCTGACCAAAGCTCATCTCCTAGATGAGGCATAAAATATGTCATTACTGGGATCCTGGCTCCAGTTTTTAACCCCAGACAAAACCAATGAGAGCAAATGTCTCACAAGCACTTGGGAGATGCAGGAATAAGGCCTAAACTATAAGCTCTCTCTGCCTATACTTAGGCCTAAGATGGAGGGGTCAATGATGTGCTTATTAAATGTGTGGGTGGCGTTAAATTAGGTGACATTCCAACACTATGAAAGGGTGGATAAAACTTCAGAATAATTGCAATCCACTAAGAAAGGATCCCAATAGAAAAAGGTGAAATGAAAAAGATACATAGAGGCGGTGAAAATATAGTTAAGATGGTGCATGGCTGATTTAATCTCTCCCCTCTTTTTCTTTTCTCTGTCTCTCCCATACCCAGCCTCCTCCTCTGCACTTCCTCCGTCTCATACACACACAACTGAGATTATTGCTAATTCCAATTAAGTTAACAAACATTTACTGAGTATCTGCTCTATGGTAAGTACTGCACCAATTAAGTATACAAACACGAAGAACATAGTCTCTGACTCTAAGAGGCTTATAAGCCTAATTAGGGAGATAGATACACACTCCACGAGTCACAAGTGAGGGACAAAGTTTGCAGATGGTGATATGCATGGGGACTCAGCAGCGCACAGGAGACACTGAAGATCACGGAAGACTTTCCCCAGAAATTTACATTTAAACTAAGTCTTCAAGGATAAGTGGGGCTGGCCAAATAAATAGAAGAAGAAAATTCCAAAAGGGCAGAAGAACAAACTGAAAGTGACCGATAAATGAAAGACGGGGTAGCCTTCTCAGAACCACACAATAGGGCCTGTAGAGTGTGCAAGTTGGGTAGGACTATGGGGAGGGCGTAGATGGTGACAGGAGTCCAACTGCAAGCTAAGTCACAGACCATCATCTAGCATCTTTGGAGGATTATACCATAGATATTCATAAACATGCATGGACTTGACTTACTAGCTTGGCCAGAAACAATCTGGAAGTCTCCCAGGGCCAGGTGGTTTTTACAGAGAAAAAATATGTTCTACTGACCCAGAAAATACTCTGACTCCTGCCAGTATCTTCAAAATGTTTGGTGGTTACCATCAGGCAGGCTCAACTAGGTTTTATGGATCTACCAATGAGGTCAAACCTATCATGACAGGTAGAAAATATTCCAAATCAAACAATGCAGACCAAGTTACCAAACTGCCATCAGCCGTGGGGTGGTCAGTGTAAGGAAGAGCAGGAGGATTGGATAATCACTTCTTGTGTCAGGGGAAGTAAAACTGTTCATTTACGTTTCAGAATGCTAAAAATTAGTATAGAGGAATAATATTAAGTACACTAAGTACTGCTCATTTAGCTTAAGAGCTAAAATTTCACAGATAGAAAAGCCATATGCAGATGTTCCACTCCATTTCCCTCCATACATCACTACTGTGAATTTCTCATTTTCATGCATGCTTATTGATATATTTACTCCATGTGAATACCTCCAAAAATAATATAAAATAATTTCTGTATGTTTTAAGTATTATACAAATGAGATACATAAGGTACAAAAAGCAGCGTTTTTTGAAGCCTCCTTTATCTCTCAATAACATGTTTTTTTAAGATTTATACTGATAAATGTAGCTCTGGTTTATTCATTTCACAGATCTAGAGTATTCAACCATATGAATATATTATACTCTGCTTATCCATTCCTCCAGAGATGGACTTGGAAAAGGTTTGCAGCTTCTTGCTATGAGAAGCAACACTGTAATACATTTCCATGCACTTCAGGAGAATCTTCTCCAGTATTGATTAGCGTAAGTGCATCTTCTACTCTCACTTAGGGGATCTTGGTGAACTGTTCTCCAGAGTTGGAGCAATTGCCAACCTGCACAACAGAGCATGAGTCTCTTTACAACCTCAAAACCACTTGGTGAAAGCCAAATTTAACTTCTGCCAACCTTATGGATGTGAAATGGTTCTTGTAGTTTTAATTTGTTTTCCTGATTACTACTAAAGGTGAGCATCTTCTCACATTTACTGCACAGTTTGGTTTACTGTTCTAGAAAATGCTTAGTCAAGATATTTGCCAATTTTTCTAACAGACTGTGTTTTGTAGAATTTCTTTTTACGTGTTGATACCATTCCTTTGTTAAAAAAAATATAGATAAAAACAAATTGTTGCTATGTATTAAGGCTTTGGAACTGCTCATGCCCCTTGATCAAATAATCACACTTAATGGATGAAAGCTAAGAAGGGAATAAAAGTAGGTTAAAAGATTTAAGGTTCCAAAGATGTTCATCAGGGCATTGTTTATAATAACAAATACAACAAGCAGTATACTTACATAATAGCCACAAAAAGAAAAAAACAAGAAATACTCCAACAGGAAAAAAGGGATTGGCATTCCCGTAAAGTAGACTGCTACAGAGACATTAAAACAGCATTTATAGAAGAATGTTTAATGTATGGAAGAATGTTAACAATACATTAAATGGAAAAAGCAGGCTGCAAAAAATTCTTACAGGAAAAATTTGACAGTAAGTGAAGTTATGCTAGTTTATGGGATTATATTTCCTTCTTTTTTTCCTATATTTTTCGTCCAAAATTTCTATAAAGTATATGAAATACTTTTTTAAAAGCTATGCCTATAAGTATAGTGGAGATTCTCCCAGAATTAGACTCTCAGGAGAAAAATTCATCTAAGAGACAGAATTTTGAAGAGCACCAGATTGCAAGGGCCACGGAAAGCTACAGATAAGAATGGTGTGTACGTACATGTATGCGGGACTTGTGTTCACAAAGCCAGACATTCCAGCCAAACCCACAGAAAATGATCACTCTTGGATCACTGCCGTCTTTCCTAGTGGAAAATAATAACCTGAGAAGTTCTGCGGCTTCCGTACACAGCACAGCTCCCTGTTTCCCAAAGGGTTTACAATCTAAGCAAGACAGATGAGACAATTAAGACAAACAGACGCGGATGGGAAAGGCAATTTGTACCCCCATCATGGGATAGGCATATGGTTTCTATGTCTCTGCTTACATTTCAGACTGGTTTAAGGAGAGTCAAGACAGATTTAAGTGGGAAATATAGCGAGAACTGAATTCTGATGGTTAGAGAGTGAACGTATTTTATGTAGCTGATGGTAGAAGACATCAATTCAGAACAAGAAGTCCAATTTTAAAACACCTCGATCCCCACGTCTGATGGTCTAGACCACTGGTATAACTGTTTTTAGTTTATAAAATATTTGCTTGTAATTTTCCAAATTTTTCAAAGAATCAAGGTCAAGTATGGAACGGAAGAGAGAGAATATCCCTCAGAGTCAGACAGACCTAAGTACCATCTTGGGCACAATCATGAGCCCCTTCATCCTCAAGTTCCTGCCTGGTGACAGAACACAGTCTGAACCCTGCATGGCTGCTGGACCTTTAAAGATAGTAAAAATAACCACAATGTGTGGCATGTCAGAGGCCCCTGATTAATGGAAAATATTAATGCCGGGGAACACAGAAATTTCTTCTACATCTAGAACTGGAGTATCATCAAATACTATGTCCCAGACATTTAATTGTTATGGTGTGTAAACTGAATGAAATTCTAAACGTTTTGATTAAGAGCTCATTAACAGGGGCACCTGGGTGGCTCAGTCAGTTGAGCTTCCAGCTCTTGATTTCGGCTCAGGTCATGGTCTCAGGATTCTGGGATCGGGCCCCTGGTTGGCCCCCATCTGGCCGCACATCAGGTCCCGCAGGGGGCTCAGGAGGGAATCTGCTTGAGGTCCTCTATCTCTTTCTCTCTCCCTTTGCCCCTTTCCACCATCTCTCAAATAAAAATAAATAAATCTTTCAAAAAAAAAAAAAAAGCTTACTAACAACCCTATTCATTTTCAAGCTTTACTTTTCCTATTTACAATATATTTTTCATCTTAACTAATCACAAAGTAGAGCAATTTAGAAGATACTTTATAAAAAGGAGTCACCCATAGTCAAAGGCAAAACTACTACCTCCTTTCTTGTTCATGTAAAATGTACAATTAATATTTTAATCTAGCTCCTAAAATAGTATCCAACCATTTCTCCTGTTTTGCCAAGAAGAGACAGATGGTGAATCAGCTTATAAATCAGCCCCCAAAATTCTTGAAGGCAAATAAGTGCTTTATAAATCAGGGTTTTAAAAAGGGCTCATTTTTATAACAGTTATTACTTTGAAGCAATCTTTCCCTAATTATCTTTATAAACATTAAACATGGCTAATTTATGAGTTCCTGAACAATTTTGGGTTCTTCAATGAAACAATCAAGATCCCACATGCCTGCCTTTTCTCTTTTAATCATCACTAACATATACAATGACCTTGATCGGCCCTCTGGTCCGTTAAGCTATGACCCTAACAGACAATGAAACCATGCCGAGAAATTACTATTCAGCATTAAAATTCAGAATATATTTGAAAATGACTTTGGAATGATAAGACACCTTGAGTGTTTGGCTGTGGCCTCACTTTCAGGAAAAAGAAACCACCGGGGGGGAAAAATGATGTATAAGGATTGCCAAAAGCCTCCAAAACCCCTCACAACCTCCAAAACATTTTTGCCTTTATGCTGACATTTCCTCAGTTGCTCAGAGAAAAAGGGGAGGGTGATTATGCTACACCACTTTTGAATACACTGAGAGCTGGTGTATTACGGATACTGTAAGAAAGGGTATATAAGCAATAGCATGGAGGATGATAGGGGCAGGGAGGGAAATCCGAAGAGGGAGAAATCAGAGAAGGAGATGAACCATGAGAGACTATGGACCCGGGAACCAAAAAGGGTTTCAGAGGGGAGGGGGAGGGGGTAACCTGGGTGATGGGTACTAAGGAGGGCAGGTGTTGTGACAAGCACTGGGTGTTATAAGCAACTAATGAATCGCTGAACACTACATCAAAAACTACTGATGTACTATACAGTGGGTAACTGAACATAATAAAAAAAAAGGGGGGGGTTATATAGACAGAATGTTCCAGGACTTCTATCAAGTTCATAAAACACCAAATTAGACCAACCATATTCTTACTCAGTGCATTCAATTATAAGAAAGTATGTACTGCTTTCTAATTAGAGAAGTCAAATTTCTATAACAAGGCACAATGGCCTGGAGAGTTATTTTATATAGTGGCTCTTCTGTTATTACAGGGCTGTGATCCCTGATCTATCCATAGTTCGAAAATCCCCAAAGCACTGAAAACTCATTTAACTGCAAAACCTGGTCCAACCAGAAATCATTTAATGATTAAATCCAACCTGGCCCAATGTGAAGCTATGATACTCAGCCCACCAAAGTGCCTCCTCCATATGTTTTGTCACTGAAATATTAAAGTATTTGGTTATAAGCTACTGCCCCAGATCCTGCTGAAGATATCATGCATATGTTACAGTATATGCCTCCTCCCTAATGCATTTTAAAAATTGTGCAGCATTCTGAATGCTGACTCCAAGGGTTTTGATACAGGACAATGAGCCTCTGTTAACATTTATATCTTCTTTTCTTCCAACAGGGAAAGAGAAAGTAGTTAATGCTTCCATTCTAGGGTTGTTGAAACAGCCGGATCTCAAGCCAGTCACCAAAAATGGTGATGCCGTTGCCTCCGGATCAGAGAGCACACTGGTAAGGTTGGCCCTCACCAAGATATATCAAGTGAATGGCTCCTTCTGGGCACATGATACGGGCATGCTGAACTAAATTACTCACCAGCCAAGGGATAAGGGCAATAAGGACGGGTGAGTGGGTTGTTAAGAGTTTGTATCTTTATACAGAGTAGGGACTGAAGTTAGGATCATAACTCTTCTGATTAACCCAAGGAAGGGAAGCATTAATGGAAGAAAAGAGAAAATAATTAAAAGGTCCCTGGTGTGCATCGGTGTGTATGTCTGTGTATATTTTTATGAAAGAGAAGCACTATATTACACATTAGACCATACATGTCAAAGGACATTAAGGAAGAAGTCAAAGACATGGCACTTTAGCCAGGTCAGGTACAGAAGCACAATGGGGATACAGTCAGAGACACAGGGTGCAGAAGTGATAGATTTGAATCATGGTTTCAGAACCAAGAGATAGAACTCTAAAAACAGGCTGCCTGGATAGTTGTTGAGCATCTGCCTTCAGCTCGGGTCATGATCCCAGGGTCCTGGGATCGAGCCCCACATTGGGTTCCCTGCTCTGTGGGGAGTCTGTTTCTCCCTCTCCCACTTCCTCTGCTGTGTTCCCTCTCTTGCTCTGTCTCTGTCAAATAAATAAATAAAATCTTGAAAAAAAAACCCTAAAAACAGATCCAGAATCGCCCCTCAATTTCAGCTTTTTGACTGCTTGTTTTCCATTTTCCTTTCTCACCCTCTAGCTTAACTGAATAATTGATAACAGTAATAACCATCCCGTACACCTGTATAGATAGTATTCTACAGTTTAACAAATACTTTCATTCCCTGGCTTTTTTTTTTTTTTTTTGAGACGACAATATTTCAAGAACAGGTATTATTATCCCTAAAAAATAATTTAGAGTCATAAAGTCAGTTCAAATCATGGTTTGATGATTCCTACCTTACATAAATTAACAAAGGTAGTAAAGCCTCAGTTTTGTCATCTGGAAGATGAAAACAATAACCTGCTGAATAGATTTGTTACAGAATTAAATGAGGCGATACATATGAAAACGCTTCCCAGCACTTACTAACACTAACACCCTAAAACTAGACTTGTGACCATGGCGATTACATCTGTGACCTTGATCATTCATGGTTTACTCTTAGGAGTTATTTCCAAACCTTTCTCTCCTCTTCCACGAAGCCACAATTTATTATAGACAGCAGTGCTTTATAATATGGCCCAGATCAGTACCAGGACGCCTCAATTCAATTTTCACTTTAAAAATAATTCTGATAATTGCATTGGCTTACTCTGAACTTCCTGGCATAACGTAAACTGTATTCTAGCAAGACACTCAACATTTAAAATGCAATTCCATTAGCTTGCAATTAGTAGTTTTCACACGTATCGGAAAAATAAATTGATTTAGCACCTTTCTCCTGTCCACAGTAATACTGAATATTTTTTTCCTTGCTGTTATTGTACCCTGGTTGCAAATATTAGTTACCCTAACTGCGTATCACGTAAATCAAATAAATGCTTTCCCCCCATGTTTTCCCCCCCTTAATCACATCGGCAGCTGCTCCAGTATGTTTCAATGGCCATCCACTGGAACTCATTAAGAAAGCATTATGTATAGTAAATTAAAATGCAAGGTCTATGATCTGCAGACAAAAAATGACAAAGCCTATCAAATGTATGCTTTGGCCTTCTCATTAGCTCTCAGGGTTTAGATGGCATTGTCCCCTCAAACAGGTCCCAGAGTGTTTTTATTTGTTATGAGTAGAACAAAGTCAGATGAGCATTCTGTGCTAGAGCTATTTCAACATCCCAAAGAAATAACTTTAAACAGAAATCGGAGCCTTAGATTGAGGCCAGGGCTATTCTAAGAAGTGTTCAGAAGCACTTATTTTTCCAAATCATCTTTTCAATGTTCTTCCACAATAATCAGATTCATCCATTCCAGCACTGTTGGTCAATCCATGATTATCAGATGCAATGGTATATTTCTATGAGAAACAGTTCCCACATGGACCTTTTAAGAGGCTCTACCTCTACTTCTGCTGGGCATCCATGCCATGATAGCTGTTCCCTGAGTTACTCTCCTGGCTGAAGCCATTCCTGCTAATGGGAGCAGAATGTAGTTATGGGAGAAGTCCTAAATCATCCTATATGAGAAATAGCTGGGTTAGTTGTAGATACTGACTTAGGAAATTAAAATCAGAGGGAACATGATATCTTCTTCAGACATTTCAAGATGGCAACTTCAACCAAGGATGAGACTCACACTGCAGGAACCCCAAAGAACCTATATGCAAGGGTCAATAATAACCATACATGACAGGAAGCCTTTGGCTTGCTTTAAGAGACAGCCCTTGTGACAGAGCTGTGGGCCATTTAGATAACCACCACCTATAGGGAATGTTAAAGGAGCAATCCCTCCACCACATGGGACTAGGTGATTTTTTTTTTATTAAGATTTTATTTATTTATTTGACATAGAGAGACAGCAAGAGAGGGAACACAAGAAGGGGAAGTGGGAGAGGAAGAAGCAGTCTTCCCACTGAGCAGGGAGCCCGATGCAGGGCTCGATCCCAGGACCCTGGGATTATGACCTGAGCTGAAGACAGATGCTTAATGACTGAGCCACCAGGCACCTGGACTAGGTGATTTTTAACTGTCCTTCCAATTATTACATCCTTTGAACTACTGGGTATTATTGTTCATTAAAGCACTAGTCACCCTTTATATTTTTTTTAAAAAGATTTTATTTATTATTTATTTCAGAGAAAGAGAGCATGAGCAGGCAGGAGGGAGAGAAGCAGACTCCCCACTGAACAAGGAACTCAATGTGGGGCTCAATCCAAGGACCGTGAGATCATAAATCAAGCCTAAGGCCGATGCTTAACTGACTGAGCCCCCTCAGGAGCCCCCTTTATACTTCTAACTGGAAACTTGAAGATGACTATTGTCTTCATATCCCCAGCATCTAACACAGTGGGTAGCACATACTTGTGAGACCAGTGGCCATGCTTTATTGAGGATTTACTAGGTGCGAAGTATGTGAATTCATTGCATCGTGACACTCATATGGTTTCACCAAAATGCTGGTGAAATGCTGGTTTTTTTACAAGGTAGGAAACAAGGGCCACAGAATTTAGGTTGTTGTCCAAAGGAAGGGTTTGAAAACTGCAGTTCAAGCCCCTGTTTTTCTAACTGGAAAGTCCTGGAGTTGATAAACCTCAGTACAGATCTGGCTACCAACTGTCTAAGAGTTAACCTGGGCTGCTTGTTGGAAACACAGATTCTAGAATTACCTAGAAAAGCTGACCGAGTAAGTCTCTGTGGGACCCAAGGGCTGGTATATTTTAACAAAATTCCCAAGTCAATTCTGATGCTAATAAAAATAACTACCAATTATTGAACACATTAATTGCCAGTTAATACCCTAAGAGCTTTATCTGGGCCTTTTCGTTTATTGTCATAGGAACTCTCTGAGGTAGCTTCTAGTATTATCCCCATTTTAAAGATAAGGAACCTGAATCTGGAAGGGTTCTCAGTCTTCAGCAAGGTTACACATCCTGCCAGCTAGGAAAGCAGGAAATTATACATGGGCCATTTTGTTCCAGAACCAGGACTTTTTCTACTTCTTCTTTTTTTAAGATTTATCCATTTATTTATTTTATAAGAGAGAGAGAGCAAGCGAGAAGGTGGAGGGACAGAGGGAGAGGAAGAAAGTCTTGAGCAGACTCCCCACTGAGTGGGAGCCAGACTCGGGGTGCAGCATCACAACTGTGAGATTACCACCTGTGCTGAGACCAAGGCTTAGATGCTCAACCGACGGAGCCAAGCAGGCACTCCTGGACCAGGACTCTAAAACATTGTGCTATGATACTTATTCCACAGACTAAATTTAGCAAACAGTACATAAATTTGGTCGGTCTTACACAATTGTTAGGGATCTTTTAAGTGCTAGCACAGGTAATTTGCTTCTCTGTGAAGTTTCCCAAAATACTCATGAAAAATAACCTTCACTCTACCATGCTTTTCTAAAGCACATCAGAACACCCTCTGTCATCCCATGAACCAGCGAAGACGGGGCCCCTCCATGCAGACTGTAGGGTTCATGGATCTTGATGCTTCGTGACACAGTTCTCAGCCCACAGCAGACACCAACATGTGCTTGTGGTAGGAAAAAAATAATGGGCATAAAAGGTGCCAAATGGACAAAAGATTTGGCCGCAGGATAGTAGTATTTCTTTCTGAGATGAAAGAGAACATGAAGTGTTGGAGGTTCTGTTGGCCAGGGAAAAAGACAAATATTCTTTAAACCTCTTATAATTTGTCATAATTTCAATTCCTAAAGCACAGTTCTTTCTTCTTCCAGCTTTACTGAGGTATAATTGTAATGTAGCATATGGAAGTTTGAGGTGTACAACACGATGAATTGACATATGTTATGTATTATGAAATGATCACCACAATAAGGTTAGTTAGTATATCCGTACTATGTATGTTTACGTGTGTGTGGGGGGGGGGGTAAGAAGTTTTAAGTTTTAAGATCTAATCTTTTGGCAACTTTCTCAAATAAAATGTTGTTAACTACAGTTACCATGCTGTATATTAGATCCTCAAAACTAGATCCTTACAACTAGAAGTTTATATCCTTTGACCGACAGCTCCCCATCTCCCCCACCCCACAGCTTTTGGCGACTACCAACTTCCTCTCTGTTTCTATGAGTTTGTTTTTTTAGATTCCATATACAAGTGAGATCACACAGTATTTGTTTTCCTATATTCAACTTATTTCATTTAACATAATGCCCTTAAGATCTAACCCATGTTGTTGCCAATGGCTTCCACTGTATATAAGTATTTTCTGTATATATACATTTTCTTTACCCATCGGTCTTTTCTGACCAGCAGACACTGAGGTTGTTTCCATGTCCTCGCTATAAAACACAATTCCTAATGAAAAGCATTAACAAAGGAGAAACAGTCACTGCCCAGGATGTTAACACTTGAAAGCGGATGAATAATTGAAATTGTGAACCTTCCAACATGAGCAAAGGCATGTTGGCGAGATATTCATCAAGCGGCCTGGGTTTTCTCGCTGAAGAGAAAGGGAGGAAGCTCTGCTTTGTGGGAATTCTGTAAGTGGCCCCCTGCTTTCCCTGGGTTGCCTTCCCCTTGGTGTTTGCTCACTTTGCTTTCACCTTCCCCCGCCATTTCTAAACACAAAAGGATGATGAGTCTGCCTTAACACTCCAGATAAAATCTCCCTACAGCTTAGATGAGCTGGCATTTTCTTTATAAGCCAAGGGAAAGAAGATTAACTAAGAAAATATATACAGTATAAAAACACTCACTATGCAGAGTATGAGTTTCTGGTCCTAAGAATCTCAGTGATACACCAAGGAGCTTTCCTAAGCCCCACCTCAGTCCCCAAGGGTAAGGGTATCATCAAGGTATCCCCCTTCTTTTTTTCCAGCAAGGTTGACTTGTCACTACTACCATGTCACTAAGGATTAGTTTATGTCACAATATTTATTGAGATCCACACCAGGCACAGGAAATACAAGCGAACAATCAAGACCCACCCATGCTTTGTCCTTGTAGACTTTTCCAACTAGAAAGGGATTTAAATACATAAACAAGCATTCACTACACTGTAAATGATCAACTCCAGGCTGAACACAGAGACCAATGCAGGGCTCGATCCCACAATCCTCAGATCATGACCAAGACTGGGATGCTCAACTGATTGAGCCACCCAACTGTCCCATAATTGCTTGTTTTTTTAATGGTGCTTTGCATTTTGTTAAAAAAAAAAATTATAAATGTGTTTACACTATTCCTTATAAAATGTGATTACTCTGATTTTATAAATATGTTTAATCTGATTTTGCCTTCATTACTTCCAGACCATTAACTCCATGACTGTGGGGACTGTATGTAATTCAGTTATATCACATAACCAGGTTTAATGGGAAGCAGAAGAGAGTGTGCCGGGCGGCACGTACAGGTGGGTGATGCTCCTATCTCTGTCCTCTAACCTCAGAGACAAAGGCAAAGAGCCCTCTGAGGAGCTGGGAAGGGTGAGGCAAGTGAGGTATCTGTCCTAGGTGCCAAACAGAAGAGGATGCAAAAAAAAAAAACAAAACCCCAAAACAAACAAACAAACAAAACACAAACCCATAATCTATATAGATAATATCACAATGAAATGTTTAAAAAATTTTGAATCTATGATAAAGGATTGACTAAGAATAGGGTCAGTCTTGAAAAAGAAAGCCAAAGTTGAAAAAGAAAGCCAAAAGAAAGCATCATAATTCCAGACTTCAAGCTCTATTACAAAGCTGTCATCATCAAGACAGTATGGTACTGGCACAAAAACAGACATATAGATCAATGGAACAGAATAGAGAGCCCAGAAATAGACCCTCAACTCTATGGTCAACTAATCTTCAATAAATCAGGAAAGAATGTCCAATGGAAAAAAGACAGCCTCTTCAATAAATGGTGTTGGGAAAATTGGACAGCCACTTGCAGAAAAATGAAGTTGGACCATTTCCTTACACAACACATGAAAATAGACTCAAAATGGATGAAGGACCTCAATGTGAGAAAGGAATCCATCAAAATCCTTGAGAAGAACACAGGCAGCAACCTCTTCAACCTCAGCCACAGCAACGTCTCCTAGGAACATCGCCAAAGGCAAGGGAAGCAAGGGCAAAAATGAACTATTGGCATTTCATCAAGATCAAAAGCTTTTGCACAGCCAAGGAAACAGTTAACAAAACCAAAAGACAACTGACAGAATGGGAGAAGATATTTGCAAACGACATATCAGATAAAGGACTAGTGTCCAAAATCTATAAAGAACTCATCAAACTCAACACCCAAAGAACAAATAATCCAATCAAGAAATGGGCAGAGGACATGAACAGACATTTCTGCAACGAAGACATCCAGATGCCCAACAGACACATGAAAAAGTGTTCCACATCACTCGGCATCAGGGAAATACAAATCAAAACCACAATGAGATATCACCTCACACCAGTCAGAATGGCTAGAATTAACAAGTCAGGAAATGACAGATGCTGGCGAGGATGCAGAGAAAGGGGGACCCTCCTACACTATTGGTGGGAATGCAAACTGATGCAACCACTCTGGGAAACAGCATGGAGGTTACTCAAAAAGTTGAAAATAGAACTACCCTATGACCCAGCAATTGCACTACTGGGTATTTACCCTAAAGATACAAACGTAGTGATCCGAAGGGGTATGTGCACCCGAATGTTTATAGCAGCAATATCTACAATAGCCAGAAACTATGGAGAGAACCTAAATGTCCATCAACAGATGAATGGATAAAGAAGATGTGGTATATATACACGATGGAATACTATGCAGCCATCAAAAGAAATGAAATCTTGCCATTTGCAAGGACGTGGATGGAACTAGAGGGTATCATGCTTAGTGAAATAAGTCAATCAGAGAAAGACAACTATCATATGATCTCCCTGATATGAGGAAGTGGAGATGCAACATGGGGCGTTGGGGGGGTAGGAAAAGAATAAAAGAAACAAGATGGGATCGGGAGGGAGACAAACCATAAGTGACTCTTAATCTCACAAAACACACTGAGGGTTGCTGGGGGGAGAGGTGTCGGGAGAGAGGGGTGGGGTAATGGACATTGGGGAGGATATGTGCTATGGTTAGTGCTGTGAAGTGTGTAAACCTGGTGATTCACAGACATGTACCCCTGGGGATAAAAATACATTATATGTTTATAAAAAAAATTAAAAATTAAAAAAAAAAAGAATAGGGTCAGTCTTGCTGGTTTTTCCTTGAGCCACAGGCTCCTATATGGCTAGCGTAGTACAGCTCTTCAAACATTTTCCTGCTCCATACAGCTCAGAACAAAAAGGATCTCCTATTTGGTTTCTTGATGACTTCACGATATATCTGAAGGGCAGTGGATGATGGCTTATCAGGAGCAGAGTGCCCTTCCCTACTCACAGACAAATGTCTTCTATCATAAAACTTCCCATTGTACATTGCAACATAATGATACTTTAGCTAGATGACATCCATAACATCCATCTAATGAGCGTTGAGGTACGGGGTGCATGTGTTCTGCATGTAGGAATGAGGATGCTTCTGCAGGGTATAAAGGTCATTGCCTTTCAGCATGATTCTAAATTTCCTCCATTTTGTCTTACCAGCCATGGTGTTTTTAGGCCGGGAGCAAGCTCTGTATGGCTGGGCCACACGCATGTACAAATATACTTTCTAATGCTGTTTTCAGAAAGTTTCCAATTGCATATGAATGCTCTCTCGCCTGTAAAATTACTACCATTGAAAGAGTGAAATTCAAAGCAACAAACACTGTCACATATAAGGAAGCAGCACTCCCGGTCCATTCATTTACGGGATTCTGACAGCTGTGTAATTAGTCCAGCCCCACCGCCTGCCCGTGGGTTAGAGCCGGACCTGTGAGGAACATGACAATGCAGGGATCACTGCTATGGTTCAGCAGAGATCTGATTTCCCACATGGCACCTCCCTTTGAAAACATCACTCATTCACCAGAAAATAAAAACACATCAACAAGCTGCCAGGGACCAGGCGAGAGCTTAATTATCTGCCCTCTCTTTAATATGTGCCTTCAATATTTATGCTTCCACTTCTCCAACCTCTGATAGAGATACAAAATCTATGTCCCAGGACTCATTTTTACAGAGCATTGCTAAAATTAAGCTGTGCTCAAATATCCAAAGCAGACATCATTGGAGGGAAAAAGAAGACAGAGAACAGCTGCTTTTTAAAACTAGCTAATAAATAGGTCTCTGGCAGCAATAAACCCTGGGCTAAAGACAAAACAAATAAAAACATATTTTTTCTTTGCTTTGCACCAACCAGAGCTCCTCTTGCTCAATATTACATTTTGAAGGGGCTCCAGGTGTGCAGAAAAGGCATGCAAAGTTAAAGATCAACCGGCATTTGAAACAATGGCAAAAACACATCATGCCCTCCCAAAAGCTATATTCCCGTTCTTGATCCCCAGGGAAATGTGAGTTTGATGTCTGGCCAGGCAGAGGGATGGCGACATCAAAATACCGTTGGCTACTCCCCCAGTGAAGTCGGTGAGGCAATTGCTCTACCCTCTAAGGAGCGGGAAGTGAACGAGATGACATCTGCTCCAAATCTAACAGGTTTGACCCAAATCCTCCACGTGGTAGTTCACATTCATTCAATCATCAAATGCTTGAGCACCTCCTCTGTTCCAGGCATAGACAGTGAAGTCAGAGGATGTTTTGGAGAACGTGAGGAGCTTACTTAATGGCACCGGACAATAGCCCGGAACATGGGCAAACACAGAGGGTTACTACCATAATAGGGATGACCATGATACTCTAAGGCTCAGAGACACGTCCAGATTTAACCAAGCTGCAAAGCTAGCAAGGAGCTGAGCCAAGGATGGAAAGCTGATCTTCCCTTTCCAGCACTCCATGCTCTGTGACCCTGTGAGCACAACAGGAGCAGCTGTTGGGACCACTGGAAGGTCCCAGGCTGCAGGGATGCCCCGAGCCCTGCAGGTGTCTGAAATGGCTCCAATAGGCTCTCTGAACGTTGAACATATAATCCAACTTGCTCACAGGCGCCAGTGCCTTCCTGGGCCGCGCTCTCACACAATCCTTATACTGATAAAGGATCACATGTCCTCAGCCCAAACTCCAGGGAGGGTTAAAGGATTGTAACACAGGACTGTCTGCATATCAAAGGCATCAGAGGATGCCTTTTGGATACGAGGAAGCAGAATCCACTGTCTTAACACATGATAAAAGGCAGATGCAAATTTTGCCTAAATTCAAATTTCGCAAACCACAGTCAAGTGTGTGTATTGGAGCCCTGGAAGGCAGATACAGTGGTGGCTGATGAATCTTGTTGAATGAAGGCTCCGGGCTAAACCCTGGAATCAAAGCAAGGACTCCCGTATTCTCCGTGGGACTAGGCACAACTCTGTCTCACAGTCTGCTCAGCCTTAAGACCAGGCGAGATGCAGCTGCCTCTTGTCATTTCTCTCGGCAGTATATCACACACTATAAAAGCCTACCACGTAAAACATCTTTAGAGAAGCCAATGCAAAGCCATCCATCCTTAAAATGACAGTCACGATGGTCCATGCCACTTGGGAAACCTAACAGGTGAAGGACATAAATGAAGACAAAAGGTCACTCCGCTGTGGCTGGGAAGGAGGGTGGCAGAGACAAGGAGCGCAAATCACAGCACTGGGTTTCTCAAAGTTCCGTGGCAAATTACAGGCAACAAGCAGGACCTTATTCTTAAACGAACACTCTTCCCTGTTGAGTAAATGGCGGAGAAAAATACATGTTTATGGGTCTGGAAATTTAAAGAAAATGTTTCCATGGAAAATGGAGCTATATAAGCCAATGTACACAGGGGTAAAGTACAAGTAAATGTCAGAACCTAGAAAAAGCAAGGGAAGCGCAGCTTCTAAATATAGATTAATGGGCATTAGGGCATTTATTATTTATCAGTTAGCCCTGCATGGTTCTACCTACTGCTTCAAGTACCCCTGGCAAAAAATACAATAAAATTCCATTACTTAGAATATTTAAAAACAACTGAGCTGGAATATGACAGTCTCTCATAGTCTCATCACAGCACTATGCTTACAATGGAAGAGAAAGAAATTGGAAACCACCTAATAATAGGTTCTATGTTGGGAAAAATAAGAGATCTTCTTTTGGTCATCAGCAGGAGGCTTTGAAGAGGAAGCCGATGTTTTTTCTCTCAGCCACTAGCCAGGGGAGAGGCAGGTGGACTGCTGGCTTCCTTCTGACCCAGGGGTCTGAGATGTTTCAGCTGTTCATTTTAATGTATAATTACATTAAATAGTCTTATTCTGGGAGACTAGACTGATTTGGATAAGGAAATTTAAGATAAACTTTTTTTTAAGGAAAGGAGATCCACTGAGGTTCACTGAGTAGCTTTTCTGCTCTATTTCTCTGGGCAACCTTGGTGGGCCAGGGTCCTCTTTACAAAGCAGCTCACAGGCAGCTACCAGAAGCTCTCCAGAGGGATCTCAGCCTTGAAGATGCACTAGCAGCTTCTCAGAGCTCATGGGTCCAAGCTCACACCAGACCACACATGGAGCTTTCTCCCCTACCTGGAACACTCTTCTATTGTATCTCTATTGATTTTTTTATTCCTGTCACACAAAGCTGAACTAGAGTACCATGTTCAACAAGAAGATTTTCCATATTTGTAAGTAAAAAGCAGGCATTGCTATATATTTACTAAATGATAGGAATAGAAGTTAATACATTTTTTGAGTACATATTGGGGTAAGTAAGAGTTTGCATCTTATGATGCTGCTCTATAATTATTCTATCATGCAGGTAAAGACTCTGAGAGGTTAAGTCACTTCAAGACCCCAATGGAAGGAGTAGATTAGATTTAGGTCATGTTAAATCTCCCTCAAGCATTCACGTTTAGGGCACCCGGGTAGCTCAGTCAGTTAAGAGTCTGCCTTCAGCTCAGGTCATGATCCCAGGGTCCTGGAATCAAGTCCTGCATCAGGCTCATTGCCAGCTGGGAGCCTGCGTCTCTCTCTGCCTCTAGCTGCCATTCCACCTACTTACGCTGTCTTTCTCTGTCAAATAAATAAATAAAATCTTAAAAAAAATAAAAGAGTTCGTGTCTAATTCTACCATTCAAGTAAAAGGATTCCTGCTGAGGAGTGGCCCAGTGAAAAGGACCATACTCACCAAATGGTATTCTTTCCTCCCCAAAACATGTCATATAACCAAGCTAGCAGAGGCAAGACAATTGTCAATGTTTCCTGGCCTCCTTCATTTGATTTCCCAAGTCACTAGCTACAAGAAGCCTTACTGCAGTCTGGAAGACATCAGCCCAAGAATTAACAGCATAACTAGTGCGTGATATCAGCCAACACAGCACGGTGGTCAACAGGTGCCCTGCTAGAGTCACATTAATGAAGTGACTGCAGCAGGAGCTTGTTAGAGCCACAATTTCTGGGAACAGAGAGAGTCATCATGTTGAAATTGCAAGGCTTGGATAAACTGAAGCTACAGCCAGAGAATCATTTTGACCTTCCAGGACTAGTTTCAAACTATCCCCCAATTTTAAGAGAGAAATGCTATCATCTTCACATTCACAAAAATGAAGAAAGCATTTGAACACTGTCTTAGTGTCAAGGGTATTTAGAGACAGTCCCCCAAAGGGCTCATTCTCCCTTTAATGGTTAGTCTACAGCCATCCCACCCTGACTGTGCCCAATGTCGGCTGATTCCAGAAGGCTGTAGATTCTTGGATGCAGAGGCACATGGGAATCCCGTGTGCTATAAGACCAGCGGCTTTAGCATTAAACAAAACTGACAACTGTGGAAACTTAGTCAAATTTTCCCAAACTTCCAAAGTCTTATTTTCCTCAACCATACAGTGAGACAACTCGTGGAATGGTGAGGATGAAAAGATGATGCATATTAAATAGGTCTTGACACATGGAGATGTTGAGCATTACTAATATTATCCATTTCCTAATAAAGACACGCACAATTACCTATTCTAGGTACACAGTATTTGACATTTCTCTGGCCCTCAAAGATCTGTCCAATGTTTATCTAATAAGTCTCAATCATTTTTTAAACCATATCCACATACTATCAAGGTTCCAACATGCAGAAAGTCAACTCAAGGGCCTACCCTAAATAAAATTAAATTTTATCCTGATAAGGTTAAATTAGGTTTCTGGATGCCTTCCTGTTGACGTTTATTAAATCATGAAGAGTTCTACCAATTGTGTTCCCTCCCTATTAAACAAACTTGACACTGGAGCTAAATGAAACAGAAATATCAAAGAAATACAGATCTTCTGTGCTGAAATGTCTTACCAACCAATTCACAGAGGCTGGCCTTATTCCAGATGATGCTGTTTGGATGAAATGAAAACTGACTGCATTACACTCCTGGAAGGAAGGGCAAACCGGACTTTCCCTTGAGTCATCTTTGCATGGACCTGCATGGTTCAGAATAGTAGCCACTAGGCACATATGCTATACTGAGTTTGTATGGAGCTAGTATGGATTGAGGTATGTTGGAAGTGCAAAATATGCCCTGGATTTTGAAAAAATATATAACGTATCTTATTAATAACCTTTATAATTCAGATATAGCGGGTTAACAAAATACATTGCTAGAGTTTCTTTCACCTGTTATTTATTTATTTATTTATTTATTTATTTATTTTGCCCTTTTCACTAGAAAATTTACAATCACATATGTGGTTAGAATCATCTACCTATTGGACAGTACCAAGTTAGACCATGAGGTCCAGAGTCAAACACATACCCGTCAATGGGCATTTGATGGTTTCACATGTTACTTTGACAGTTGATAGGTGTTATATTTATAAACAAAACAAAACAACAACAACAAAAAAAAACCAGGGACAGACAATAACACAATGTCTTGGCCAATAGTGCCCTTCAATAAATGTTAGCTTCTGATCATAATGAATATGGTTAGCCAAAACTTAAGTTTAAATAAAGCAAATTTATTTAGTCCAGAACTTCTCAGAGCTACTACTCTATGTTTATGTGGAATCTGATTCTAAAAATTAATGGCCAGTGTTTCTCAGAATCATTTGATCATATTATTTTCATTTAATCAGTTATTTGCTTAGCTAGTTGAGCCCCTTATAGAAATTTTCTTTTCTTTTTTTTCCCCCTAGAAGAAGCTTTGGGAAATGGCTCTACTCTCACTTTGGAATCTGGAAAGGTACAAACAGATGAGTATTTCATTCAGGACCAGAGAATCTGGAATACGACTAGCACAACAAAAAGACCCAAGAAAGAGGCGACCAGCGGGCTGGCCTAATAGACGCTGTCCATAGTAGATAATAGCACGTGATCAACATTCAACTTACAGCATTAGGTTTTACTAATGAACCTATGAGAAGCAGCATTTGAGCAATAATGTTTCTTACTATAACCTATTCACGAACCCAGGCCTCAGAACATCTTCTGTGTAATCTTTTAATTTTCAAATCTTCTCAAGGCCGACTCATTCTAGAAGAAAAGTGGGGGAGCTCATGGGCAATGATGCGAGTGGTAGTGGGTAGACACCAATAACAAAAGTAGGGATTATCGATTTAGGGTTGCCATGATGGATGTTTACAGTTAATCCTCCTGTCCTCCTCATCATTTCTACCAAAGAATTAATACGTGCTTGTTCCATTTAGCACTAACTGAATCACAGAATACATGGTCATTAGAGCACTGTCCCTACGGATATGTGTTCCTATCCCAGTACTCGAGCAATCCTTCCATGCTTTTCAGAAAATCTCTGCCATGTTCTTCACCAGCTACCACTCCCAAGTTACCGGTCAACTCTTCCTCGGTGGCAAAAGTGTTTAGGATGCTTTTCATAAAGGCAAAGGCCTTCTAGTAATCTCTAATTGCCTGTTGGTTTTCCTACTACATTGCCTGGATCATTTACTGGCAGGTGTCTGAGGTCACCTTAAAATCCACGTTTTTCCAGTCAGACAGATACTCTTTATCTTCACGAGCAGTCAGACACTATGACTTGCATAGTTTTTTATAAGCAATATTAGTTTATATTATTATTATATATTATTAAACATGAAATAAAGAGTAGAACGAATCTAAAGGAAGAAAACATCATTACAAGAGCTCATCAGCAGACAGCTTTTGTAGATGGAAGGCTAATGTCCATTGGCTGGGAGTGTAGCTACCCTCTGATCTTTTAATTCCCATTGGCTGAAACCAAGCATTCATACTCAGAGCAACAAAAGATTAAAAGACTGGGTTGTCCTACATCTTTCTCTTCTATAAGACTGGGTTTCCTACATCTTTCTCTCCTGCCCTTCCTCCCTCCCTGCTTCTCTCTCTTTCTCTTTCTCTGCAAGTCAGTTTACCTATCTATGGATACTTAAAGAAAATTTTAGAGAAAACAGTGCTATAAAAATTCAGAGTTGTTTGAAAACAGTGTTTAAAAAGAGATATACTCAGCGGAGGCACCCAGGTTGCTCAGTGGCTTGGACATCTGCCTTCAGCTCAGGTTATGATCTCAGGGTCCTGGGATCAAGTCCCACCTCAGGCACCCTGCTCAGCAGGGTGAGTGGGGGAGAGGTGTGGGGCAGGTGGGGAGTCCTTCTGCCTCTGCCCCCCACTCCCATGCTCTCTCTCTCACTCAGTCTCTCTCAAAGAAGTAAATAAAAAATCCTAAAAAAAACAGATACACTCAAAAACTTTTGTTGCACATTTCTTAGGGATTGTACTCTATGACCAATTCATGCTAGGCACAGTCCCAGGTTAGGAATATAAAAGATAAATACACAATGACCATGGCCTAAAAACTGCTTTTATTGCAAAAAAAATTAAAGTAGCCTGCAACTAACCATTTTCCCCCCTGTAGTTTTTCAGTTCCTGCCTCTGTTCATTAACTCAGTTGCCAATTATTCACTTTCCCTCTCTTTCATATGATGTGTGCTATGAAGGAAAATAAAGGGAAAATGAATTACTAAATTTCAGAGAAACATCTATGTGCATGTGACTAACATCTAAATACTGCCGTGCTAACATAACTAATGTTCACTTCCCCTCATTCAAAAAGGTTTGCTTCTTCCTCCTTTAATGTCGTTCATAAATTTGGTCTCCAGGGACTGCTGGCTGTTGTTAATTACGCATATCAAGTCCCGCTGTGCCAGAGGAAACTTAATTATTCTAATTTTCAAGGTCACAGACATATCCAAAGGTGCTAGTTTGACAGTCCGAAGAATAACGCTAGCTCAAGGGAATCAGAGGCAGGACGTGTTATGGAAGGCTGGTTACAACCTTATCCACGACTCTGTGCTGAACATTCACCAGTTTTGCAACCCGAATTAAATTGCATTGGACAGGCTCCCCCAGAGTGACTGGAACAATGAGCCTGGCCATAAATAGGAAATACTTCTTTGCCATATTAGGGGGCAACTCTTTTTCCTGGGTACCTCAAAACAGCAACTTCTTCTCTACAGGTCAGTGCTGACAAGGTCTCTTTCAAAACCACTTAAACCGGGGCACCTGGGTGGCTCAGTCGTTAAACGTCTGCCTTTAGCTCAGGTCGTGGTCCCAAGGTCCTGGGATTGAGCCCCACATCAGGCTCCTTGCTCAGCAGGAAGCCTGCTTCTCCCTTTCCCCTCTCCCTCTGTGTTCCCTCTCTTACTGTGTCTCTGTCAAATAAATAAATTAAGACCTTTAAAAAAAAAAAGCACTTAAATCTTCCTGCTTACCCACTGGGGTTTCACCCATGAGGACAGGAAAGAGAAAAAGTAAGAAACAAAGTGCTTGGTAGAATTTTAAATAAAAGCTGTTCTACAGTTGCTGGGAAAACTATTTGCAGGGTAAATTTCAAGAGACTGATCAGCCGGGATAGGGATTCTATTTTAAAACTTCTTGGCAGTTTATAGGATTTTCGATATTGCAACTAAAATGGGCCGTACTGAAGGGCCAGTTTTTAAACAATGTACACCTATCTCATTAATAACTATTTTAAGAACGTAACCTATAAAATGTATATTATCAGTTTATCAGAACCACAAAGGCAAAGGATATTTTCAGTTCCTAAAATCATCACCTAAAACGTAACCAGAGTTTGGGATTTCATGGCTTTTGGACTATAATGTCTGATTCAGAAGAAGACACCGTTCCAAGTTCCCATGTCTGACTCTGGGTACAAGATTTACCTCGTTCCTCCTTACTTTCCAAATCTTGCAGCTGCTAATTGTTTCCAGCCGTGTGTGGTTCATAAGGCCTGTATGGGAACTAGAGGCTGTGATACTATGTCTCCTTCAGGACCTCTATGTAGCTCATTCAGAATGATCTTCCAGGAAGCCTCCTAGCAAGACTGCACCCATAAATCCCTCCACACACTCACACACCTTCCCAAACACACACACAGACACATGGAAGCCAAACTCTGAATACGAATACAATTCGAGAGCAGGGTTTCAAGCCTGCAGAAAGCTATGCAAACCATCCTTAAAGAAAATGCCACTCAGCCATCCAATTCCAAAAGTTTAAAGAGGCAATTAAAATGTTTAAATATTAAAATCATGATAATGACAATTTGAGAAGAAGGAGTTTGTTCTAAGACAAGGCCTCAAGCTCAGTCGGTTAAGCATCTGTTTTTGGCTCAGGTCATGATCTCAGGGTCCTGAGATGGGGCCTCATGTCAGGCTCCACACTGGGCATGGAGCCTGCTTAAGATTCTCTCTCTCTCCCTCCGTCCCTCACCCCATGCACATGCACACCCTCTCCCTCTCTCAAAAAACAAAACAAAAAATACCCACAAACAAAAACAAAAAACACAAAAAGCCCCACAAACAAACAAAAACCCAAGCCCTCAAGATGGTTGGCAAGCCCTTGGCTGGACCAATGCTGAGTCCATCATGACAGGTAGGAAGTGTACAGAGGACTGTCACAGCCCCTTGGCGTTGGGGCAGCATTTGGCTCTGGCTAAGGAAGTCATTACAATAGGGCAAGGTAAGGCATGGGGAAGGAAGCTGGTTTCCAAATAGTCAGTGGTCCAAAAGCAAGTTTTTCACGATGCAGACTTTGGCATCCCACCAGATCAAAGGCAGTTTTGGGAGGAAGAAGTCCAGGATAGCTTCCAGAAGCCAGGATAGCTTCTGAGAAGAAAGTGGTCCATAGTGTAAAAGCCAAGGCCACTAGAACTTTCAACAGAGAGTTAACAAAAGTACGGAGGTTTTAGCAAACCTAAGAAAGAAAAAGAACCTATCTATCATTCTTGGATAGTTTATGTAAAATGTTTTGTATTCCAGAGGATAAATGACCTTTCAGGGCTCTTTCTTCCAAATTCTAATCTTTCCTTTGGAGAGAAGCTCTCACTCAGTCCACGGTGGAAGAGTGCAAACCCACATTCAGATTTCATCTCTACTGCTATGGAGCTGTGGAAGATATTTGCAAAGTGACTGCGTTTCTCTGTGCTCCTGTTTCCTCAACTGAACTTTCCTCCGCACTGGTTTTCATAAAGACATATTTTCCGTAAACAAACTCCTGGCCTCTATCCAACACTTGACTCATTCCATTCAGCTCCAGGAGGGGTGATTCACTGGCTGAGGATGTGGGGAGGATAGTGAGGCGAGCTCCATTCAGCGCTATCTAGACTTCTTCCTCTTGGGAATAAGCTGCCCACAGGGAAGCCCATTTTGACTGCCCGATCTGAGCTCAGATATGCCTGGGATCTGGGGAGCAGGTGAGGAGGCTCCTACCGATGCTGTAACTGGTGTGTATGTCTGCCTAATTCTGGGATTCAACCTTTGCAAGCTCATTTGGCTCTGACACTGTCGTACACCTGCCAACTTCGCATCTCCACAATGAAGAGGCTATTTGGCTTCTATGTTTGCTCTTTGGCTTTCTTTCTCAGATTGCTTGGAACTCAGGCCGAGAGGAACGATGCTCTTCATGGGTCTTCCTCAGACACCCTCAACCATCTGCAAAATAGGGACCAGGATGTTGCAAGGATGAACGAGGAGGCACGTAAAGCCGCCTAGTGTTAGTCCCATCCAGTGTAAAAACCTCACTACATGCTGGCCAAATGGAATCTCGTACTCCCCGCAGAACGGGTGACCTGAGTAGGCCCAGCAGCAGTGTGCCAGCTGTCCACACACATCTCCAGATTCAAGACAGCACCTGAGCAGCTCCACGCTGCCCCTGGGAACTACCTGGGTAGCAACATCTGTGAGCCTTGTAGTACATTCTGGAGTAACAGCATGAAAAACTTAGCAGAATTCAGAGATCAGTGGCCCTACACTGGGCTTAGTGACAAGTCGAATCCCTGAGACTCTGAATGCAAAAGAGCAGAGAGAAAGGAAGCGTGAAAGCATAGTGGTGTTCTGCCAATGCACTTTCAACAGGGAGCAAGGACAAGAAATTAATGAAGGTGCAGGGAGTTCAGACCTGCCCCAAACTCCAGCTGTGGTTAGATGAATTTATCACAGAGAACAAGAAATGCACTTGGAACCCAAAGCAAACACTTTTGCTAAAACTAATTCGTGTTCTAATCTTAGGCGTGTGGGGACTGTTTAGAACTTTATCCTGCCTACAAAGGTGTTCCTTGCTACCCAGGCCTATCAGAGTATAGATTTTGCTCGTAAAGACCAGTAAGGATGATAAATACTTCCTAATATATAAAGTAACTGTCTCACAACTCTAATTTAATAACAGGACAGGCTCAGGACTTATCACTCATAATGTCATACATTTACCTGCCCCCAGAAAATCAGAAATCTCTTAAATAAAAATGCACATAAGTCGAGGTGTAATCATGATAAAAAAAAAAAAAGAGAGAGGAAAATAAAAAATCTCGGCAAGAACAAAAGTGACCATTCAGCCCTCCAAAGGTAGGTAGATAATAGCTAAGATTTACTGAATACTTTTTATTTTTTGCCATATATTGCCGTAAGCAGTTTCATAAACTAATTTACTTAATCTTCACAACAATCGTAGAAGGTTAATGCTATTTTTAACTCCACTTTACATTTAAAGGAATTGGCTGCAGAAAAGCAAAAGGACTTGTCCAAGGTCATATACTAAGTGGCTGAACCAGGAGTCGAACTCAGGGCATATGGTCCCAGAATGACTTCGTGGGATCCCTTTCCAGAAGCCCTCCCTCAAGTCTAGAATGAACTTTTATAGCTTCAAGTTGATGTGAACTTATTTCTGAATCCTGCCTTCTGGTACTGTGTTTGCAAGATATTATAAAGTATCCACACTTTAGCAAAGGTAAAACTGCTCTAGGTAAGCCTGCATACCCTCCCCTCTGATACTCATGGGATTAGCCTTGGATGAAAGAAGGCATTCTGCTTCTTTTCTTTCCACTTTTCCTCCAGAAGCATCTCCGCATCCCTGACTAGTGGTCTCGGCTCATGGCAGTAGATGGACATACTCACATGGACACACTTGATCTGGTAACGTAGACGGGAAACCTCACCCGGAATCAGCGAAAGAAGAGCGCTTCTGTCACTTTTCAAATAGGACCAGACTCTCATTTTAAGACTCTCACATACACGTTTTGTCCTGCTTCATACCATGACTATAGTTTAGATGGCGGTGAATCAAGTTTGCATTCCAACGCTGTTGAGCTCTTCCTGGGCCAGGCTGGCACCACCTTTATTTTGCCACCTAATCTCTACCTCCAAGTAGGTATTATTTCCTCACTTTAGAGAAAAGACAACTGGGACTCAAAAAGGTTAAGTAGCTTCCCCTGTAGTGACTCAGGGAGTGAAGAGTAGAGGAGCAAGGATATTAGTCCAAATCTGCAGAATTCTGAAACACGTGCTTGAAACCGCTACCTATACATGCATATACATACACAGATAAAGCATTAAAACAAATTTTGTTTTGCAGTATGCCAAGCTCTGCAGATCGAGGGAAGAATTTCAGACAGGGTAACAACTTCAGAAAGCTTGTGATTTTAAGACAGAGAAAGCACTGATGGTGCCAAGATATGAGAATATAAATGCATATCTATCAACTCAAGGGGCCATGTGCAAATATTTACTTTGATGACTATGAAGAACTACTTGGAATGATGTAAAAAACTGAATATGAAAACCATATACGCTAATCTGCAATGATATAAAAACGCCAGGAGGTTGAAGACAAGAAGATAGAAGGCAAAAGAAAAAAGAGCTTTTGTGTAGGGATGAGATGATGAATACAGTTGGTGGACATGTAGCTATCCTTATAATTTTATACATGAGAATATAATAAATGAGAAGATTATTACAAAACCCATTGTATTCAAGGAAATCATAGTATATTACTTTTTTGTAAATGAAAACAAGACAATTGTGTTTACCCTAAAAATATATATTTTTATCTAATACGTAATATAATTTCTGGCTCTGGTATTTTGATCGGGAAGTTTGTTCTAACCTAATATTGGTTAGGAAACCTAAAAATCTAGCCTGCTAGAATTAGGTCTGAAAGAGTATAAAAAAAATTCAGAAGGGCTCAGGGATGAGTTGCCGGGTAAGGTCAGGGTCAGCAAAGAAGAATAACTTATTAAGAGCATGGGCTTTGGAGTCAAAATGATTTTACCACGTTTTGGCCCACGGACTCTAGGGGAGTTACCAGACATCTCTGACCTGGCTTCAATTTCCTCATCTGTAAAGTAGGGATAGTAGCACATCACACAGGGATGTTTTGAGATTATGATTATAAGCACTTAGCATTATTTCTGACATATGTCAGTTATTATCATAACATTGACTTTGACTTTCCATATTTTTTTTCTTCTAACCTGATCTTAACTTGGTGGGCTAGGTGGGGACCAGTGACTTCAGGTCAATGAAATGTTGCCTGTATATATGACTGCACAGGTGAATTTCCAAAAGGTGCTGATCAATGTATTCATAAGGAAGAATGATTAGCAAACAAATGAATTAGAAGTCCAAGTGACAATTCAATTGTGAACCCCATAATTTGTTAGCATCAGACCTTTTGCCCTAACAGCAGGTTTCGAAAAGACAAAATACTGATTAACCTAAGGTCATTACTACAAAACACCAAACCGTGAAATTCTACCTCTACTTGTGAGAGGTAGAATCATTCCCAGTGTCTTTAACACTCTCATCTTGAAATGTCTAGTGAAGGAAAAAGACCCAAGGAAATCACAGACCAGAAGTATGAACAAGCTCCTAGTTGGTGGCATTACAGGTAATTTTCCTTGTTGAAGATAACAGGTACACACATACACACACACCCCCACCACATACAGATGCAAAAAACAAATGTGAGGCCATTCTCTACCTGAAGTATCATCAGAATCACTTACAGATAGACTTAAACTCTCCTGCCTCCCTTCTCAGAGATCTAAAGACTACCTGTGAATCAGAATTTCTACAAAATTTTGGGGTGCCTGGGTGGCTCAATTGGTTAAGCATCTGCCTTCGGCTCAGATCATGATTTTGGGGGTCTTGGGATTAAGCCCTACCTCCGGGTCCCTGCTCCATGGGGAGTCTGCTTCTCCCTCTCCCTCTGCCCTTCCCCCTACTTGTACTTTTTCCCTCTTGCTCTCTCTCAAATAAATAAAATCTTCAAAAATATTTTTTTCTATGAAATTTTAAATAGATTCTCAGATGATTCTAAGGATGAGCCAGGTTGGATCATTACAGACCCACGTGGGATGTCTTCCTTTACTCTACAAATAAGGAGCTTCAGCCATCTAGACTGTAGATGAAAGATTTGTTTTTACTTTATTTGTAAATGACCATCATCCCCCTGTGTCTTCACATTGTCTTCCCTTTATATATGTCTGAGTCTAAATTTCCCCTTCTTATAAAGACTAGTTTGTACTAGGGACCATCTCAATGGCCCCATTTTTTTTTTAAGATTTTATTTATTTATTTGACAGACAGAGATCACAAGTAGGCAGAGAGGCAGGCAGAGAGAAAGAGGAGGAAGCAGGCTCCCCGCCAAGCAGAGAGCCCGACGCGGGGCTCGATCCCAGGACACTGGGATCATGACCCAAGCCAAAGGCAGAGGCCTTAACCCACTGAGCCACCCAGGCGCCCCAAATTTTAATTTAATTAGCTCTGAAGACCCCATCTCCCAATACAGTTTCATTCAGAGATACTAAGAGGTTAGGACTTCAACATATGAATGGGGTTGGGGGAGCAGAATTAACCCCATAACAGGTTGTGATTTTTGAAATTATATTGTATGCCATCAGAGTGGTAGAACCTTTTCCTTCTAAGACAGAAACCATTGAAAGGGTGCAGACATTGCATTTCAATTATGTAGTTTCCGCCAATTTGTCGTCAATGTATCTTTGAGAAAGGGAAGGGCTTGTTCAGTGACAGCTGTCATAGTCAGATATAGAAACATTCTTCTCCAACCCCTGCAAAACTGCGCCATCCATTCTTAAAAATCAGTGCAATTCTAAGAAATTACACAAACTATATTTTGCATTATTTTTCCAATAATATTCATTAACATTTTAAAGTATTTTTCTTCTTGGGACCTTGGAGGACATTCTCTCTCTATGTTTGAGATGAGCATTAACAATTAGCTATGTTTTGTTCTTTCTTCTCATGACAAAAATTTTATTTCATTTATTTATCAAATTTCAATAAAGCATCCATGCTGTTCAGGACACTGATTCAAGCTTTTTTGCAAACAGATTAACTCACGCTGTAACTAGGTCCATATTTTACATGTAGATCAATGAATGCAGATAAGGAATAAACTGTTAGAAAAAAATGTCAGACTTTGAATCAGAAGTTCAAGTTCTAGCTCTGTCACTTTTAAGTTATACAAGGCATGGGAAATTGTGTGGAGCCTGGGCGGCTCAGTGGGCTCGGTGTCCGACTCTTGGTTTCCGCTGAGGTCATGATCTCAGGGTTGTGAGATCAAACCCCACATTGGACTCTGCTCAGCAGAGAGTCTGCTTGGGATTTTCTCCCTCTCTCTCTGCCCCTTCCCTCCTGCTCTCTCACTCTCAAATAAAGTAAATAAAAAATAAAATCTTTTTTTTAAACTCCATTTCTTCATGTATGAAATCAATGCTCTCACTGAGCTGTTTTAAATATTATGAGGAAAGGCAGAAGTCAAACACTAACACATAAAATCATTTTGTAAAATAATAGAATAAACACTTCTTAACTCTTCCTTTTTCTCCTTCTGCTCATTCTTCTCAAACCACCAACATCAGTATGACACTTTGGAATAAGGGATTAGAAGTAAGGAGCTCGTTGAGAGACAGCCATCTGCTCACATACAATGGATTGATTTTTTGCGAAAGCCCTTCTGGAAATATCTCAAAATGCAATGTTTTAGAATGAAAACAAAATGCATGCTTCCTGCTAGCCTGGCCTTGGTGGCTTGAAATATTAACTGGACAATTCTCACGTGTAAGAGTCCACATGGCTATTCATCTTTGGTTTTCAACTTCTGTTCTCAGGGCCAAGTCAAGGGCTTAAATCACAAACTGGCAACAGTTCCAAAGACTCCAGGAGAACCTGACCATTTCTATAAAAACAAAATAAAAAAAGCATACTGTGTTAAGTTGTTAGAACAAAACACATATGCCAGGAATTTTCTCAGTAGCTCTGCGAACATTTGACCATACAGTGCGTGTAGCGTGCCCTTGGAGACTTTCGGCTACTGACATCCCAGCCCTGCTTCCCAACAGCTGTGCCAAATTAGGAAAGCTTATTTTTAGAAACAATAAACTAGAAAGAACCTCTCCTCTGTCAAAAGACTGGTTTGCTCATGTGATTTGCCTCTCACTCATAAAGGAGATTTCCGAATTACATCTCTAGATTTGAAAACACAAACTCGTGCAAGCATACAAGATGTGAAAATATTTCTTGGCTAAACCTTTTAAACAGTAATGTTTACAATTACAATAAAACCAAAACGGACACATGAGAGGAATCAACTACGGGCCGGGCCATCGAGAGCCAGCCCCCACTTGTGTTTGCACATGGCTGTAGAGTTTTCAAAGGGTGTTTCTATATAGCACACTTTTTCATTTGTGGCTAGAAATATTATTTGAAAATAGAAAAGAAAGGAATGTCGTCTCCATTTTAAAGGATGCTGAATCCCCGTGAGGTCAAGCACCTCAGTTCAAGTAGCTCAGTTAAAAGGTGGCATCCAGGAAAAACCGAACTTCAGGACTTTTAAAGATGCAGCTGGGATTTCTTTTGACATCATGGGACATGGACAAGTGCCTGATGAGGTTCATCAGAGAAGGGGAAGGCATCCTGCTTTTTGTTTCAGGGGTGTGAAAATATGGCCGCCCCCGGTACCCGAGCGGCTTGACACAGAAACATATTAAGGCACATTACATGCAGGCAGACGGACAGAATGAAGGAGCTGGACCACAGTCAGGTCTCTCTCCTTTTGCCATCAGCTTTGCAGGAAACTCAAGGCATCCCTGCCCAACTGCTGCTTGGTAAAGTACATTATATTTGCCAAGAATATCTTAAGTTTCTCCACGACAGGGAGAGTATAGATGTATTTGTCTTTTCTAGTTACTATTTTAGGTGGTACCACACATAGCAATCTGAATACCACAGTTGTGAAAATACGTTTCCTAAGTTTTGCGTATAAAAAAAGCAAATCGTTAATTTCAGGAGGTCAACACCTCATAGAATGCCCGGTTAAAGAAGTACACTCGTTAACCTTGAAAACATCTCATTTGTAAAGTAACCCTGGGTCATGGTGGGCAGTTGCAGGTAAAGCACACTTCTGAGGGATCGTTCTAGAGTTTGGTCAGTTTTGCATCCATACCCTAAAAATCGATGGAGCTGTGGATCAGATATTTCCCGAGGAGCTTTCCTGCTCATGATGTCTGGATCTGGAATTAATTTGGTTGTAACTATTTATATTTCACATCCTAATCCAGGTCCACTTGAGTCTATGTGATGGTCAAGGGACAGAAAGAGACAAAGACTGTTTCATGGCAGTTTAAACACAGATGCCCCTAATTGGTATGAGATGTCACTTCTAGTTTTAAATCAGCGGGATAGACAGCAAATTCTCTGGCTTCTTGGGAAGCAATGAAATGAATCAAGCAGCTGAAGACCGATATTAAAGCCCGCACCCACTGTGGAATCCCAATTGGTCATATTCACCCCTCCCGATGCAGGGGTCAGCCACAATTCACAGTCAATGCTAAAATGCTTTAAGAAGTATTTATTATCTTCCAGACATAATTTACTGCTTTTGATTATTCATTTTTCATTACTATGGAAAGCAAGATTAAATTGTTTCAGAAGCAACTGCTTATATTAATCTTTCAAACACATGCTCCATGTAAAAACCCTCTGTCAGGAAAATGCACATAATTCCTGCTGCCAAAACAGCCATAGATAAAAGTAAACCAACACTAAATAAAAATAGTTTTAGAGTCCAAAATGTGGTGGAGAAACAGGAGCAGACAGAGAGAGAAGACACAAAGTATACAATCACAGGGGGGTGCAGGTGGAGAGGAGTGATCGACCCAGCAAATTTATTCTATGAACATTTTAATTTCAAAAGTAATTTAAATTAGCTCTTTATTTAACTGTGAAATTAGATTACTTCTCTGTTTAACATGCAATACACTCAGGAATTAATAAACGACAAGGAGTGAGGTAGGAGTCACACCACATCTTTGAATCCATACAAATCTTAGCGCTGGGAGAGATTGGAAATAACCACCTCCCTTGACGCGACAGGAGGCTGGGATCTGGAGAGGTGACTGCACCTTTCTGAGCTGCAGAGGGGTTAGATCACACAGCTAGATAGGAGCAGAGCCAAAATCAAAACCAAGTTACAGAGAAAAACTACTCCACTGTACCATTCAGTTTAACACATACTTGGATAGTTTGGGGTTTGAAAGCCCAATGATTACTATCTTTTGGTAAAATATTACTTTCCTCTTGACTTGCTCTCCTTATTGAAATTCTCCCTCCTATTGACCCCCAAGACACTGATGGCAATCTGCTGTGTTTCTTGCCATCCCTAGTTTAGTCAGTGGACGCCCTCCCCGCCCACTACAAATGTAATGGAGGCACTTCCAACATTCTATTCTCTTCCTTCTCTACATGCTGAAAGCTGTAATTACCAACACCACATGCTGCCCAGGAGTTTTTTATTCTACTTACAGAAGAACACTCCAATGGTAAGGGCCAGCATCAGGGTCCCTGAAAGCCATTCTTAACCAATGATGTCTGGGAGGTGTGGACATTGGGTTGCGGGTTCCTTGGTCCTCAGGTGAGATAAATCTGAGGTCATTGAAAACTATGACCCCAGAGCTCCCTCCATGGGCTTGAGCTCTGTGGCCCACAGGGGATACTGGTTTCATAATACAACATTTACTGGCTTACTTCCTTTTCTGGCCTCACTTCCTCACTCGCCTCTTAATGTTTCCCAGGATCACTCTCTAATAAACAACTTGCATTCAAATCCTTGCCTCCGGTTTTGCTTCTAAGGGAATCCCAGACATGACATTATCTAAACCCCATGCTTATAGCTCCATTTCTGCAGTTTGAGTGAGGCCATTCGCTCCATCCGGAACATATCTATCATGCATATCCACCCTTATCAAAGTTACCCACCCATCAAGGCTCAAGGCCAGGCTCACTGCTACCAATACTCCTAAGACATTCACCCAGGAAGAACTCCACCCAACTCCAGAAATGGATACCTTTCAACTGTACACTCCAGCAAATCTCATAAGAAAATGTTTACATGTATATTGGATTGACTACAATCCAGGAACTAAATTATGAGCTCCCAGAGGGCAGACACCCTGTCATGTCTGTTCTCACCTCCAATAGAGCAAATGTGCTTCTATGTGGTAAGCGTTCATTAATTTTCTACCAAACAAAGGTGAACTTTAGAAATAGCCCTAAATAAAACCATCAGTTTCTTACTGAAAGATTCTTCCTTGTAGAGTTATTTTCTTATCTTACAGGGATCTCTGGCTTTAACATTCTGGAATGAATATGCCTAATAAGGCAGAGTAGATGAAAGAAAAGTGCTAAAATGGTCTCAATTCTCGTAGTTTTGGATCAGAGGCACTGGAGCCTGTCTGTTATAGAGAATTAAAAAAACAACAACAACAAAAAAAAAAAACCCACTTACATCAATGGATAGATCACCCAGACAGAAAATCAAAAAGGGAACATTGGCCTTAAAGGACATGTTAGACCAAATGGACTTAAAAAAATATTTACAGAATATTTTATCTTAAAGCGACAGAATACACATTCTTCTCAAGTTCACATGGAAAATTGTCTAAGATAGATAATATATTAGGCAACAAAACAAGTCTTAAATTTAAGAGGACTGAAAGCATATCAAGCATCTTTTCTGATCAAAATGGTATGAAAGGAGAAACTAATTACACGAAGAAAATTGGAGAATTCACAAATATATAGGGATTACACAACATGCTACTGAACAACCAAAGATTCAAAGAATAAATCAAAAGAGAAATTTTAAAAATACCTTAAGAAAAATAAAAATGGAATTATAACATCAAAATTTATGGGATGCAGCAAAAGCAGTTCTAAAAGGGAAGTTCATAGAGATCCATGCCTAGAAACAAGGAAAGTCTCAAATAAACAACCTTACACTTCAAGGGACAAGGAATGGAAGAAAAAACAAACCCCAAAGTTAATAGAAGGAGGGAAATAACAAAGGTTAGAGCAGAAATAAAGGAAATAAAGACTAAAACAAAAGGTCAATGAAACAAACAGCTTGTTCTTTGGAAAGGTAAGACTGACAAACCTCCAGCTAGACTCACTGATTAAAAAAAGAGAGATGTCTGTCAAATAAATGAATAAAATCTTTAAAAAAAAAAAAGAGAGAGAGGACTCAAATAAATAAAATTAAAAATAAAAGAGGAGATTTTATAACTGATGCCACAGAAATGCAAAGGATCATAAGAGACTACTGTGAAGAAATATATGCCAACAAATTGGATGACCTAGAAGATATTAATAAATTTCTAGAAACATACAACCTACCAAGAATGAATCATGATGGAATAGAAAATCTGAACAGACAATTACTGCTAATGGGATTGAATTAGTTAGTAATCAAAAACTTCCCAATAAATAGAAGTCCAGGAACAAATAGAACCAAACATTCAAAGAGTTATTAATACCAACCCTTCTCAAACGCTTCCAAAAAATATGAGAGTGGGAAGTCTTCCAAACTCATTTTACAACACCAGCATTACTCTGTTAACACATCCAGACAAGGATGCTACAAGAGAAGAAAATTACAGGCCAATAGATTTTTTTTTTTTATTTATTTGTCAGAGAGAGAGGGAGAGAGAGAGAGAGCACAGGCAGACAGAGTGGCAGGCAGAGGCAGAGGGAGAAGCAGGCTCCCCGCCGAGCAAGGAGCCCGATGTGGGACTCGATCCCAGGACGCTGGGATCATGACCCGAGCCGAAGGCAGCCGCTTAACCAACTGAGCCACCCAGGCTTCCCAGGCCAATAGATTTTTTAAAAATTCTCAAATGAATGCAAACTGCATTCAACAATACATTAAAAGGATCATTCACTAAGGTCAACTGGGATTCAGTCCAACAATGTGAGTATGATACGATATCTGAAAATCAGTAAATGTGATATACCACATTAAAAAAGTGAAGGATTGGGGGTGCCTGGGTGGCTCAGTGGGTTAAGCCTCTGCCTTCAGCTCAGGTCATGATCTCAGGATCCTGGGATGGAGCCCCGCATCAGGCTCTCTGCTCAGCGGGGAGCCTGCTTTCCCCTCTCTCTCTGTCTGCCTCTCTGCCCACTTGTGATCTCTCTCTGTCAAATAAATAAATAAAATCTAAAAAAAAAAAAGTGAAGGATATAAATCATATGATCACCTCAATAGATGCATAAAAAGGATTTGTTAAAATTCAACATCATTTATAATAAAAATTCTCAACAAAGGAGATATAGAGGGAACATAATAAAGGTCATATATGACAAACTCATAGCTAACAATATACTTAATGGTGAAATGTTGAAAGCTGTTCCTCCAGGTTCAGGAACAACACAAGGATATCCACTGTTGTCACATTTATTAAACATAGTATAGGAAGTCCTAGCCAGGGAAATTTGGCAAGAAAAATAAAAAGCACCCAAATTGGAAGGGAAGAAGTAAAGCTTTCGTTATTTGCGGATGACATGATATTATGCATAAACCTTACAGACTCTACCAAAAACTATTAGAATTAATGAACAACTTCAGTAACAATATAGGATACAAAGTGAATATATACAAAATTCTGTTGCACTTCTATACATCAATAAGGAACTATCAGGAAGAGAAATTAACAAAACAATCTCATTTATAATTTCATCAAAAAGAATAACATATCTAAGAATAAATTTAACCAAGGTGGTAAAAAACCTATATACTGAAAATTATGAGATAGTAAAGAAATTAATTGAAGAAGACACAAATAAATTCTATATTCATAGAATGTAAGAATAAATATTGTTAAAATGTCCATACTACCCAAAGTAACCAAAGATTCAATGCGACCTTTACCTAAATCCCTTTTTTTCACAGACATAGAATAAATAATCTTAAAATTTGTATGAAGCCATGAAAGACCCTGAATAGCCAAAGTAATCTTGAGAAAGAAGAATAGAGGTAGAAGCATCACATTTTCTGATTTCAAACTATATCACAAAGTTGTAGTAATTAAAACAGCATGGTACTGGCCTAAAAACAGGCTGATAGATCAATAGAACAAAATAAATCCCCCAGAAATAAAATCACACATATATGGTCAATAAATTGTGACAAAGGAGCCAAGAATATACAATCATGAAAGGAGAATCTACTCCTTTCCCAATACTATTGGGAAAATTAAACAGCCACATGCAAAAGAATGAAACTGGGCCACTCCTTTATACCACACACAAAAATGAACCCAACCTGGATTAAAGATCTGAGTGTAAGACCTGAAACCATGAAACAGTTATACAAAAGCACAGGCATTCAGCTCCTTGACACAGGTCTTGGTGATGATTTTTTTGATTCTGACACCGAAAACAAAGGCAACAAAAGCAAAACTGAACAAGTAGGACCACATGAAACTAAAAAGCTTCTGCACAGCAGAATAAACCACCAACAAAATCAAAAGGCAACTTAATGAATGAGAGAAAACATTGCAACCATCTATTTGATGAGGAGCTAATATCCAAACTATATAAATAACTCCTGTAACTCAATAGCAAAAAAGACAAGCCAACTTAAAAATGGGCAGAAGATCTGAACAGACATTTTTTCCAAAGAAGATGTGTAGATGGATCAGCAAGTACAAGAAATGATGCTCACGTTGTTAATCATCGGGGAAATGGGAATCAAAACCACCCTGAAATCTCACTTCACACTGGCCAGAATGGCTGGTATCAAAAGAGATGATAACAAATGTTAGTGCAGATGTGGAGAAAAGGGAACCCTAGTGCAGTGTTGGTGGTAATGTAAATCAGTGCAGTTATAAAGGAAAATGGTAGGGAGTGTCCTCAAAACATTAAAAATAGAACTGCTGCATGATCCAACAATTCCACTGGTGAGTATTTATCTGAAAAAAAAAAATGAAAACACTAACTCAAAAAGATATAAGCAACCCTATGTTCACTGCAGCCTTATTTCCAATAGCCACGACACAGGAACAACCTAATGAAAGGATGAATGGATTAATAAATTGTGACATATCTATATAATGGAATATGAGTCAGTCATAAAAAAGAAATGAACTCTTGACATTTGCAAGAACATGGATGGGCTGGAGGGCATTATGATAAATGAAATAAGCCAGACAGAGGAAGACAAATTCTGTATGATCTCTTTTAACATATAGAAACTAAAACTAACTAGCTAAATAAATAACCAAGCTAACAGATACAGAGAGTGGCCTGGTGGCTGCCAGAGGCAGGAGGTGGGGGATGGAAGAAATAAGTGAACTGATTTGGTTTTTTTACTTGAAATAAATTGACTTATTCTTTTTTTAAAATAGTTGCATCATAGATGCAGTATCTGGCATGTTATAGGAACCTCACAAGTGTTACTTTCATCCCGAGATGCCAACTGAGATTCACACGAGACCTTTGTCTATGTCCCTCAGTAACATGACATTTACAACTTGCCAATGGTCCACCCAATTCCCAACCATTATTTGTCTGAGATAATTTTCCTGGGATGTGTGAGAAGAAAAGGGAGTAAGAAAGGCCTGCAGGAGGAATTTATTCCTAGGGCATCTGGACAGAGAATGTATCTCCTCCAACACCATATCATGCAAACTCCATTCAGATATAAATGAGTAGGATTGGGTTTCTGGGGAGAAAGGCAGCCTAAACGAAAATAGTCTTATATTTTGTTACTTTGAGACTTTTTGTTAATGTTTGTGCAACAAAAGTTCCTGTAAGTGAAGGAATTTAGGCATCAGAGGATCTAATTATACAGCATGAAATTGATGCTGCGATTCTTTCTTTTAAAGATTTATTTTCTTAAATGTATTTATTTGAGAGAGAGAGAGAGAGAGTGTGTGTGTGTGTGTGTGTGTGTGTGTGCACGCACAAGTGGGAGCAGGGACAGAGTGAGAGGAAAAGAGAGAATCCTCAAGCCAAATTCTCACTGAGTGCGGAGCCCAATGTGGGGATCGATCCCAGGACCTGAGATCATGATTTGAACCAAAATCAAGAGTTGCCTGCTTGACCAACTGAGTCCTGAAGCACCCCTGCTGTTGAGATTCTTGATGCTAAACCAAGAATTGTTCTCCCACAGTTAGCCACACGCCAATGCAAGGACTTCTGCCTCTATCTGTGTTTTCGTCATATACATAACCTTACCCTATTTGGCTCTCTTGATCTGAAGTCGGTATGACTGCATACCCGCCAGCTTGGTTATGGAGCTATTGGTTTAGCCACACTTTCCACGGAGCTAAAATCTCCTGGCTCACACCAGAAGCCCGCAGGTCCTCAGTAGCTCCTGGGTCCCATCACCATAAATTTGGCAGCCAGAATTTATCTCAGGAAAAAAGCACCATCTAGTTCAAGGCGATTAAACACTGTAAATGAAAACATTAGGACAACTTGGCCTTCTCAGTTCCTGCACTTCCTTTCTATTTCAACTGTGTGATCCTGAGTCAGGGTATGATTTTTGCGTCATAGCAATAATATTCTAGCTAGTCTCAAGTCCTCGCTTCATATTTTTAAACTAAAATTGTGTTTTGGCTACAAAATTAAAAAATTCAAACAACACATAAAAGTATTAAGAATACAAAAAAATGGCTTATACTCAAGAGATGGAGAATGGAGATGTTTGCCCAACAATATGAGTATATTTACCCTAGAGATGTACACTTAAAAATGGCTAAATAGTCAATTTTATGTTATGTATGTTTTACTATAATAAAAAAAAGTCACCTATGACACAACCACCCAAATGTAACCACTGTTTTCATTTGGCTTTAGATCCTTTCTGGATGACTGAATGAAGGCACAGGACTTTACACATACACATATATTTTTAAAATGAGATCACACTAACATAATATTTTATACCTTCCAAATTATATCAGCACTATCTTGGTGATCTATGCTGATAAATAACACCATTTTTACTTGATAGATGATATTAAATTATATAGATGTATCAGTATTTAACCAAGCCCCCATTATCAGGTATTTAGGTTGTTAGTTTTAAAGCATTGTTTCGGCATACTTTTCCAAAATTACAATTGCCAGGCCAAAGGTGGGCACATTTTTAAGTTTTCAACATAGACTTCCAGATTACAATCATAATTCCCCTTTTTTTAATCTCCTGTCTGTGTGTCTATCTCACTCTCCCATGCACACCAATTAAAGCCAGCCAGCCAGCAGCCCCCTCCTTTCCCCCAGACTACTCATTGAAGTTTAAATTCCACATCCTGGCATCCATGACTGTCCGTGATCAGGTTTCAATTACTTTGCCAGAGTTTACCACTCTGTCAGAGTTTACCTCTCCCTTCTTGCATTCAGGCCCCACACAGCCAAGCTAGATTACTCCCAATGTTCCCATTAAGACTCCCAATTCCCTGACTTTGTGTCCCTCCTTCCTGGAATATCCTCACCCACCACTAACACCTGTTGAAAATGTGTTCCTTTTTCACAGCTCAGCTCAGAGTGGATTTGCTCCTGTCCTTCTCCACTTTCTGTCAGGGGAACAGCTAACGTTTACCACAGGGCACTAACCAGTGGCGAGCACATCTCACTTAACTTGACAACAGCTCTAAAAGCTACATTGAGATAATTCCCCTTCTCATATAGATGAGGAATACGAAGCATGGAGAGGTAAAATAACTTGCCCAAGGTCACACAGTTAATAAGAGGGGGAGATGGATTCAAACTCAGTCCTTCTGCCTCCTATTAATCGCTTTGCAGTTCACAACTAGGCAAAACTTCAACTTGGCTTTAAGTTTTCTCGCTGTTAAAAATGAGGGAGAGTAGGGGGTACCTGGGTGGCTCAGTCAGTTAGGCTTCTGCCTTTGGCTCTGGTGTGATTCCCCTGGGGCTCCTTGCTCACCAGGGAGCCCTTTGCCTCGCACCCCACCACCCATGCTCTCTATAGCTCTCTCACTCTCTCAAATAAATAAAATCTTTAAACAAAAAATGAGTGAATGTAGGTTACGATGAACTTGCTTTCAACTCTAATATGTTATGAGATGTTAAGAGTTTCTTAAATATTTCATGCATCTGAGTTCAAGTCCTTTGCATCCCTCAAAATAAGGATGAAAGTTTATTCGCTGCCTGCTCAGAACATTTCTTAAATAAATAAATTTTGTCCTCTAAGTTCACTGGAGACAGGATGAAAAATCCCAAGACACTGAAAAAATGCCATTGTTTTTACAATCCAATGATGAAAATAGCAGGATAAATATTAACCAAAAATGCAAAGACAAGACTGAAAATAGCATTGGGAAACTAGTGTCAGGAAACTGCTTTTCATGCAAGACTGAAGTTTCCAGAGGCTTCCATAGCAAGTGCAAAACTATGCCTCCTCTTGATTTTTTTTCATTTGAGGGTTGCTGTGCTCAGGAAGCAAAGCAACACAGAACAGGAACCTGAAAATCAAAGCAGATCTGTCAGAAATTGGGAACTCAGAGGCCAAAATGGAACAGATGGGCCTCAAAGCTGGCTCGGGGCATCAAGCCAGAAGCCTCTCTTGAAGGGACGTTACTCCAGGATGTTAGAAGCAGATGTTCATCTTTGCCCATAAGAAAAGCGGTGCCTGATGCCAGACCGGTCACTCAAGTAACTGGGAACAGGGATACAAGAACCCGGGTCCTTGAAGGTAGGCTCAGCTGACTGACAGTATATGAACTCTGAAAGGTGGGAACTCACTCCTTCGAGAAGGATGCTTGTCAAAACTGAGATAACTTTGAGGATTCAAGGGAGGCTAAAAAGCCCTTCAGAACCATGAACAGTTAGGGTATGTCCTGGGTAAATGAGAACAGCAACAACTTGGCTTTAATTTATGCATTTATATGTCAGTAATCTCGGAAACACTGGACTACAAAAATGACATGAGATCAGAAAGGGTGTTTTACTCAACTTTAAACCCCCAGCATGTACCACATTACTAGACACAGAGTAGATCATGAAAATACAAATAAAATAAGAAGGGAGAGCATGTCCTAAAGATTAAAGTCCTTAAGAGCTGTGTTTTCACCTTTAGCTATTTCTTATGATTCTTAAAGATTTACTTATTTATTTTAGAGGGAGGGGCAGAAGGAGAGAGAGCCTCTCAAGCAGACTCCCCACCAAGCGAGGAGCCTGACCAGGGCTCCGTGTCACCACCCTGAAATGATGACTTGAGACAAAACCAAGAGTCAGAGCCTAACTGACTGAGCCACCCAGCAGTCCCCATTTCTTATTATTCTTATATCAGTTATTACCAATCACAGTACAGACATTGGGGAAGACCCACCCACTGTGACACTGATTTAGAAATCATTTGGGCCATTGATTAATAAAAATACAAAATACAAACAGCTATGTTTAATGAATACTCAGCAACATGCCAAGTAATGTGTGAACTGCCAGGAGTACATTGTGATTATACAATCCCAGAAACAACTCTGAGAAGTAGCTACTACATCTCCATGTGACAGGAGAGCCGAGTCCCAGGGCATCAGGCAGCTAGTCAGTAACGGAGGCTGATTTGAAATCGAAACCTCTCTGGTTCTCGAAGCAGTGCTACAAACCAGCATCAAACTCTCCAGAATGGGACAAAGTCTCCACAATGGCAGAAGCAGGAGAGGCTGGTGTTAACTAAACGTACTGTGGTAATCAGTTTGCAATATATAAAAATACAGAATCATGTTGTACACCTAAAACTAATATAATGTTAGATGTCAGTTATACCTCAAGAAAAACAAACAGCAGCAAGAGGAGGAGGTGGGCAGGATTCCAAGTCCTTGAATCTTCCTCATGGTCTTCCCACATTGCATCAGGAGCAAAGGCTTCTAGAGTGGTAATACCAGCTTGTCTGACCAGCTTTGGTGCGGAAATAAAGGCAAACCGAGGGCTCTTCAGACGGGCTGCTGCTGAAGATTACTTTCATCACGCGTTCATTTTAAAGAGTAGAAAGAACGACGTCAGATATGAGCCCTTATTGTACTTTGGCTATCAGCAGAAATTATATAAATAGACATGTACAGGGGCCCCGGGTGGCTCAGTCAGTTAAGCATCTACCTTCTGCCCAGGTCATGATCTCATGGTCCTGGGATCTAGCCCCACATCAGGCTCCCTGCTGAGCAGGAACCTGCTTCTCTCGCTCCCTCTGCTACTTTCCCAACTCGTGCTTGCTTGCTCTCTCTTTATCAGATAAATAAAAATCTCTAAAAAAAAAACAAAACAAAAAACCAGACATGTACATAAGATTCTCAGAGAACCCTGGTCCTCCTTGCTAAAACTCACATTTGTGATGCACTCAGTGAGGATCGTGAGCTACCCCAGCAAGGCGATTCAGTTACACTGTACATTTTCTGAGCACTGGACTTCTTAGCCTCCATTAATCCACTGTGAGGTGAGATACTCTAGGATGGAGAGTGCCTCTCCTCGGAAGTTCAACCTTCTCCACCCAAGTTAATGGCTCCCCTTAAGAAGTAGCTTTTTGTTGCCACTTAAAAGTAGCTGGGCCTTCCTTGAAGGTCTCCAAGGATGCCAAGTGTTGGAGCCTTCTCTGGCCAACCTCAGGACCCAAAACAAGAAAAGCCCAGGAGTAATAATGCTGTGTTCCTAATGTTTGAAAGCAACCAGTAAGAGATCTTTTAAAAAATCCAAAAAACAGAAAAGCTTCATTCACAAAGCTGTTCGCTGCAGCATTATTTCCAACAATGGGAAATACTTAGAAAACAACTTCAAGGTCCAACAGGGAAGAACTCTCCACGACTTGAGTGTGACATGCCCATACAACACAATATTATACAGACTATCAACATAATGTTTATAAAGCTCCTATTGTCATTGGAAGTTGTTAGCTTATTATGTCACCTGACAAAAACACAAGGCATAGAAGTATGCCATTGAGATCTTAAATACATTCATAGAAAAGAGATGGAGGGAAAATACTCAAAAGCGAATGACCACACTGCCGTATGATCAGAGCTATCATTTTCAACTCCTTCCCCGTCTTCATACTTCTTCAATAGCTTCCCAATTTTCTGTAATTGGCAGGCAATCCTTCTAAAATGAGAATAAATGCAAAACTGAAGGAATTCAGCACTAGGTTGACAAATAGGTCAGCATCAAGATGAAAGCACAAGGGCTTTGCTTTGATATTTGTTTGGTATGGAAACATACAGAATTCTTTCTCTCCAGAGATCCTACTAAGGCCAAGTTTCTGCTGAGCATTTACCACTACTCTGTGGCAGTCTAAAATAGGGAAGAGATGCATAGAGCTTAGTTCCTGCCACTGCATAAGAATCAAAGCTTTCACGAACTCCCTGGACACTCTGCAGACCCTTCCCAATTTAATGGGAGCAAGAGAAATGGCAAGTTGCTGAATACTGATAAAGTATTCTTGCAGCAAGATGCCTGGGTGGCTCAGTCAGGTAAGCAGCTGCCTTCCACTCAGGTCATGATCTCAGGGTCCTGGGATTGAGTCCCACGTCTGACTCAGTGGGGAGTCTGCTTCTCCCTCTGCCCCTCCCCCTGCTCATGTTCTCTCTCTCCCTCTCTCTCAAGTAAACGAATAAAATCTTAAAAACATTAAGTATTCTTGTGGCCATTTCTGTAGGATAAACTGTATCCCAGGTAGACAAGCCAATCAGGAACATTCTTCTCCAAACATTTCATAAAGTATTTCATAAAAAACTCAAACAGCTCTAAATACATTGACATATAACTCATATCTAGTTAAAAAGCTATCTAAATTGACAAAGTGAGATGTAAAACTTATTTTTAATTGTTTTAAGAAGCCACAATGTCACAAGGATGATATTCATCAAGCTCATTGCTAATAACTAGGAGTGGAAGTAAACAGCACAACACAAGTCCTGACAAAGTGTTCAGCCTCAGCATAGTCTCTGGACACTAAAGGAAGTTCTGGACCTGTGCTGGCCCCCACCTGCCGTCCTCCTTAAGTGGGTGATGGGTAACTTCTTATGAGAATTTGGCTAAGTTATAGTGGGCAGTTGTCTGGTCAAACACCAGTCTCGATGTTGCTTGTGAAGGTATTTTTTTAATATGTGATAAGCAGTTAAATCAATAAACTTTGAGTAAAGGAGATTACCCTCTGTATGTGTGTGGACCTCATGCAGTCCATTGAAGGCCTTATCAGCAAAGCTGAGGTTGCCCCAACGAGGAATTTTATTCAAGTCGGCAAAAGAGAAGCCCTGCTGGAATTTCCAGCCTGCTGCCCTGCAGCAGAATTTGGATTCAAGACAACAGCATCAACTCTTTTTTTTTTTTAAGATTTTATTGATTTATTTGACAGACAGAGATTACAAGTAGGCAAGAGAGGCAGGCAGGGAGAGAGAGGAGGAAGCAGGCTCTCCGCGGAGCAGAGAGCCTGATGCGGGGCTCGATCCCAGACCCTGGGATCATGACCTGAGCCGAAAGCAGAGGCTTTAACCCACTGAGCCACCCAGGCGCCCCAACAGCATCAACTCTTAACCTGAATCTCCAGCCTGTTGCTGGCCTGCTTTATGGATTTCAGATCTGCCAGCCCTACATTCATGAGAGCCAATTCCTTAAAACGAGTATCTCTTTGGGGTGCCTGGGTGGCTCAGTTAGCCAGGCAGGCATCTGACTCTTGGTTTTGGCTTAGACCACAATCTCAGGGTTGCGAGATCGAGCCCTGCATCAGGCTCTACACTCACCGGGGAGTCTGCTTGAGATTCTCTCCCTCTGCCCCTTCCTCCCCCGCCAAAAATAAATGAATAAATTTTTTAAAAATGAATATCTCTTTCTCTCTCACTCAGTGGGAATAGTATATACAGACACGGACAGAGACATAGACATAGATATCTCACGTTCTGTTTTGGTAGAGAGCCCTGGCTAATACAGGAAGAGTGAGCATATTTCTTAGTAGCTTGAAGCAGTCCTGGTTTACCACCTGCTGTTTCCTGTAATCAAGAGCCACCTCTTTCCCTCTGAAATGTGTCCTGGTTGGGATGATAAATTACATGATCCCTTTACATGTGGAGTTAAACACAGATGTATGGTATTCCAAAGTCATGAGCTCCTTTCACTTACAATGCCGTTTTTCAATCTTCTGGGGAGACACACAATAATATACCTTATGTCACAAAATAAAACTGACTTTAATGCATGCAATACCATGGGCTGTTTTATATTTTATAATGTGTCCTTTCCATTGCTCTCTGCAACCCACTAGTTTTATTGAATGATCCATGGATGGGAGCAAAATTCAGTTTGGAAAGCACTGACTTAGGGGAATCTGGGGCTGACGGGCCTGCAGTGTTCATTCTTGTCTCAGGACACACTGGTGAGAGAGAGGGGAAAGGGAGAGGCGTGTGGATCAGAGATTTTACTCTGCATTCCATACAGTCTTTGGTGGTATTTCTCCTAAATGTCAATGAAACAGTAGTAAACACAAAGACGTCCTAAAGGAATATGATTCTAGAGTGTTTTCCCATAGTGTATCTCCAGTTTCCAAGGACTCCTACACACAGAGAAGTGGGAGAATGAGCCACACCAGCATCCCATTGGGTTGTGCTGTCTCTGGCTTTACTCTCCTCCAGTCCCACTTACTTTCCTGGCAGGAAGACCCATCACATCCAGGCACAGGCAAGGCACTGCCACTAAGTCCCTGCAGCTCTTGGCTGCAGGTTCCATAGAGCCCAGTGTCAGCGTCCTTTTCAGCCTTCTCCTTCCTCTCCTTCCTCACCCTGCTGTGCCCAATGCTCATCCACATGCCCTTGCCTCCACTCCCTAACCTCCTGCCTAGAGACTCTGGCCAGCCCTTTCCCCCTCTACCCCTAGGTGTCCTGTTGAAGTTCTCCTCTTCAAAGCCCCACTCAAACCCTATTCCCTTCACAGGGCTTTCCAGAGGCTGCCAGGGACTGGACAGATCCCACAGCTTCAAGATGGGATTTGGCTCAAGTCCAAGGGGCCCAAGTTTGATACAAGCACTTTCCCATCAAAAGTTGTTCTTACTGAGGGGCAACTGGGTGGCTCAGGGGGTTGAGCCTCCGACTCTTGATTTTGGCTCAGGTCATGATCTCAGGGTCCTGGGATCGAGACCCACACCTGAATCCCTCTCCCTCATCCCCTCCTTACTCTCTCTCTCTCTCTCTCTCTCCAAAAACACACGAAGTTGTTCTTATTGAGGAAGTGCAGGAAGGTCAGTGAGAAATGGAGGGCAGGAGTAGGACTGGACATGGTGAGGGTAGGAGCAGGAGACAGCACAGACAGCTCAGCAATGCATGGGCTGCTACTCAAATGAGGAGGAAATATGGCTGTAAAAAGAGACTATGACAGAGAAGTCAGTGGCTCTCCTGATGGCATGATCAAATGTGACCACAGCTCCCCAAAAAACCCATAATGTAACGATTTGCTACATGGGGGCATGGAACACAGGAACAGCTCATGGCCTTGGGTTTCTGGTAGATCCGCCTTCAAAATGTTGACCTGTCACACTTGCGGGGTGACTCAGACAAGGATCGATCCACCCTCTGAACTCAGGACCTTGATTTGTCGAACAGGGAGGACCAAACGGCAGCTATTGGAAAAGGGAAGTGGGAAGCTCCCATGATGCTTGGGCCCTCTGCCTGGGGGCTCAGGGAATACTTTCCCTCTCATCTGTGGTTCACTCACTCCCAGCCCCCAACAAATGAAAGCCTCAGCTTCAAAAGCACAAAAACACAAGGGATGGCCAAGAGAAAAGGGAAATACATCTTGAGTGTTTTGAAGTAGACTGTCACTCAATAAAATGCAAAATCTATTTTTAACCAAAAGATGGCGCTTCGGAAAGCTTCCTCAAGTCTGTTTAGAGACAAAAATCCCAGATCTCCAAAAGTTGCGGATGCAAATTCCATAAACCCATGTAAGCACACAATTGCTCAATTACCATACACATGGTCACTTGACAATAAAACAGGAGGAAGCTAACAAAATGATGCAGATGCCTTACTCAACTGGAAGGGGCTTACCGGAAAATTATGCATCAAATTGAAACTTATTAATATAGGACCAAACATGTTTTTTCTAACTAATCTTGTAGACAACAAGAGTTAAGTGAATCCAAGCTGAATCATATCTTCCTATCTAAAATACAGAAAATAAAATGTTTTTTTTTAAATGGCTAGGCTCTCAGCAATAAGAAATTATTAAAGAGCCAACCATGAAAATGAATACAATTAAACTCAAAATGATACTCATGCTACAACATAAGAAGTGAACTTTGACAAACAAAAACTGAAGAAATATTCTTCGAGATATTCTCAGATAAAATCAGCTTATTCAAACCTCGAAGAATATTTTGTTTTCTTCTGAAAGGCATATTTCTATTGAGTTATGCAATAACAACAGGCAGGAAAATGATCTGAGACAGGAAAACATCGGTTAATGGAAAATGAGAAAGTTAATAAATGAAGTCAAACTGCGTATTTTATGAGCACTGCTGAAAATACAATTCATAGAAGTAAAATACCATCGTTATGACTGAGCACAATAAAACCGATTACTTGTCTTAAAGGCTATGTGTGATAGAAATCATTTAAATCAATTGAGTTACTGTTTCTTAGCAATTTGATAAAAAGGAAAAATAGTGTAATTGGAAATCAAGTGCTCCTTTGGGAGCACAGAAACAAGCCAGCTGAGTTTGTAAGTGCACTTTAATCTGTTTGTGTATTTTTCCCTTGTTTAAAAAAAGGAAAGACAGGAAAGATTTACTGAATCAAGCTGCCAAAGTCCTGGAATTTGTAGAATTTAAATTATTGGTAAGGATTTAGTTATACTTCTCTCTACCCCCGTGCCCCATCAAAGAGCGGAGGACTGATGAGAACTTATTCTAGCCATGTCTTCTGGAGGTGCTGAATCCTCCAGGACCAGAACTTGGACATGAAATCCTACCTGATAAGAAACTGGGTGAGCGACAACAACAGGGGCTCTATGACTTGTCCCTGAACTCAGGCTGGGCATAGCTACACACACGTGCAGTCTTGGTTCAGCCTTTTCTCACATAGCATCCTTTTTGAATGGTCAAAAAAGTTCAAACCCCTTTTGAGAAAGCAGCAAACATAATGTATGGACTTATGGACAAGACCCCTTCTCTTTACAGGTTAAAATTATCAGCTAAATCATCCTAATAAAGAGTGAGCAGTAGCAATGCTCTAAGACAGGATTTGGCAAACTCTTTGTCAAAGGTCAAATAATAAGTATTTTAGGTTTTGTGATTCACATAATTTCTGTGGAAACTACTCACGTCTACTCTTATATGGCAAAAGCTGTGTCCCATTAAAACTTCCCAGAATGAGCGGCCAGCCACATCTTGGACTTTATCCACCCCTGCCCTTACAATCAACTCCAGAAATCAGAATGGACTTAAAATCTAAATGAACTTTCCATGTTTCTCCGGGTTTCTCCTGCCCCAGACACCAGTAAGGGAATGATCTTTCTTTTAAACCAAGTTTCCCCCTTCCTTAAAGACTCTAAGAGGCAAGTATCCCTTAAGCCAACATGTGATTCTGTCCTTTAGCTGGAGGGATGGCGTGAAGTCTTTCAAATTAATTAAAAAGAGAGCCACTACAATTGACTCACTAAGTTCCAGACTGTCACTTACCTCATTTAAGACTGATAGGGGGCCCTGGCTTTAGTGCCGGGTACACAACTAGAGATGAACAAAGCTACAACGTAACACCAATTACAAATACAGTTATTGAAAAGGCAGAACATGGAAATTCAAAATTCCTCCATTTGTTTGCTAATCCAAACACGAAGGTAAGCACTATCCCGGGCCACCTAAGAATGACAGAAATTTGAGGTCTAAAAGAAATATAATATACTTCTCCTATCTCTGCTTTATATCTTGTAATTAATCTTCATAGAGATCTTCAGTGCTTTTCAACCCCAAACTCTTGTCTTCAGGCACCCCTTTAATGGGATTAACAAAAACTGGGGCCTCGTGAATTTCCTGGACCTTTGTAGGTTAATATAAATGCCCATCACCTGCAACTTATTACAAAGTTTCCCTGGAAGCCAGGTCTATTTAGAAATGTGAAAGACCCTTAAACTTTGAAGAATGCTACACAGAGATGAAAACAACACCTGAGCTCACCACCAAGAAACATAAGAAAATTTAAAAAGTTGAAGTTCTCACGAAAGCTGTTTTATAATTAGAATCCTTACATAAGGGAAATAAAACCCAGAGTTCACAAAAATGGTTCTGGTTTCCCAAGGAGTTTCCATGGAGAACGCTAATAATTTAAGATAGAATATTAATTGGAGGTAGGGGAACAAGAAGCCTGCACCAGAGAGCTTTGTTTCATTCAACGAATATGCCAGGAGTCTGGTGAGAAAGACCAAAGTCTCCCGGCGCCTGGTTGCCTCAGTCATTGGGCATCTGTCTTCGGCTCAGGTCATGATCTCAGGGTCCTAGGGTAGGGCCCTGCATTAGGCCCCTTGCTTGGTGGGAAGCTTGCTTTCCCTCTCCCACTCCCTCTGCTTGTGTTCCTGCTCTTACTGTCTCTCTCTCTCTGTCAAATAAATAAATAAAATCTTAAAAAAAGAAAAAAAAAGGCCAAAGTCTTCTCTGAAAACACCTTAGCTTTGTAATTTTTTAAAAACTAGATTGATGTTTGGCCAATAGATCTAGATATTATAAAATCCTTTTTCTTTCCAGGCCCAGTGATGTCCTAAAAACTACAACAGGTATGTCTTTGTTTTGCAAAGACTGAGAGCATCCTGAGGGCAGCGGCGCTGTGCTTGTCAGGGGCCTGTACCACGAAGGCAATTCCTAGCAAAGTTAGGTCAATTTAAAACAACAACAACAACAACAAAACAACAAGAAACACCGGCTTTTTGAAACAAAAATTTGATTCAAAAAAGAATCCAACCAAATTCCCTAAGCAAAGTATATTCCACATCTGTTATCCACAGACAGGGGTGAGCACTCTTGCTGGAGAGCTCCCCAGGGCACAACGTCAATGAGCATGTCAGATGGGTCCTGGGGAACCTTCAGGCACAGGGAGGCTGACTTACTCTAAGTTGTGTTTTTGCCAAAGATGCTCCTGGCCTTCTGATGACTTGGTATGCAGAACCGCATGGGGACAGCGACTATGAGGACTGCAGGGAGACACAGAGACTAAGGGATGGCTGGTGGTATTAGGATGGAAGGGTTTGTTTTCCCTTTCTGATGGAGGCACAGGTTGTGGAACACTTTCACCCAAGTCTGTTGTTATCACTGTAACTATTACTAAATATTATTTTTTAAATCAGTGTCTCCTCTAGCCTAGTGAAAGCTGGCTTCCTTGGGCTAGGAGATTACAATTACATATGCTTGCTAAATGATGGATTTACTAAGTGATATGGAATAATGCCTTGGTTATCCAGTAGGAGGGAATTTTCTAGACATATGAATTATTCTCTTTTATATGTCAGAATTTATTAAGAGATGTCTTGATAGATGATGCAATCAGATTTGGAAAAAAAAAATAGATACCATAAATACAAACAGCTCAAGAGGCAGGTGACATGCTTAAGACTATGACCCCAGTTAGGGACTGACTGAAAGGAATCCACACTTTCTGCTTCAGAATTCCCCAGCCACCCATGCAAACACTATTCACCGTGTACCTGCTAAACCTGCTATTATATCCTCTTTATTTAAAAAAAAAAAAAAAAAAAAAGGTTCTTCCTAACTTTAAGGACAGCTATCTCTTAAAGGTGAGCAGGGAGCATAAATGGAATCGTACACCATTATAACTAAAATCATTCTATCACTTTAGTTGTTTTTTTAATTTTATTTTAAAATATTTTGTTAGTCAATTTTCCATCAAGATTAATTCAAGGGGTCTGGGGGGAGGCTCAGTTGGTTGAGCAGTCGACTGAATTTCAGCTCAGGTCATGATCTTAGAGCCCTGGGATCAAGCCCCATGTGGAGCTCTGTGCTCAGTTGGGAGTCGGCTTGAGATTCTCTTTCTCCCTCTGTCCCTCCCCCCTCACTTGTTCTCTCTCTCTCAAATAAATAAATAAATAATTTCTTTAGAAGAAAAAAAGTGATTTAAGACTGAGCTACATGATAACCCCATCCACATAACTTTGCTCACCTTTGGGTCCGACCAGCCAGTTCTCCTCTAAGTATCTCTTTCCCTTCTGGTGAATTCCTATCTACCTGTCAAAATCACTTCAGATATTACTTTCTCTCCAAAGACGTCCCTGGGTCACACATTCCCCCAGGAAAGTTAACCATGATCTCTTTTACACTGATTGTTGCCTTACACATTTCTGAGGCTACCCTCACTGACCACATTTTCGTATTTTATTGCATTGTATTATATTACTGTAGGGAGTATATTGTTGGCTTACCTACATGTCTCTTCTTACTTCATGGTCCACTCTAGGAGAATAGAGTCCATGTTTTCACATTTTGGTACCCCCAGAATCAGCAAAGTACTGAAGAGGTACAAAATATGTAAATATTTTTATGATGAATTTGAGAGCATGCAATTCAAAATCGAATCCCTAGAATGGGTTTACTTATCTAGTGAGAAACACAGCCCTATTATCACAGGACAGTGAACTCTTCCCACAGCTGTGATCTAGAAATAACTTTCATAATAGGTTAGCATTTTTAAAGGAGGAACTCAACAACTACAACAAAATCATGATGGATTCTTAAGAACTGTCAAAACAGCAGGTCATACCAAAGCAAAGATGACTAGAAGGTCATTTCTAAACCTATGGAATCAAACAATTGCCTCAATATCCTTTTTATCCTCCTTTCCTTTGCACCAGCCCCAAGAGTGTTCTGCATGGCTGGTATTTTCCAAGGCACACATCCAAGCTGCTTTGGCCAAGTTCTCCAGGACACTGCCTAACCTCCAGCATCTGTCCTGGTACCATCCTTTCCTCCAACCGAAGCTCAGCCACATCAATCTTTCTCAGCAGGATGTGGACAGATCTGCACCTGTGAAGGACATTGGAGGAGTCTGCACGAGAGTTATTGTTTTCTGGGTGTTTGCCCTCTGTACTGGGACCTAATAAACAAGGGCATCTTACAGATGACCTCTTGCCCCACTAAAATCTCATCCCTCGGGCAAAATTTCTGGGTGGGTTGCTAAAATGTAAACAGTTTTCCAGAGACATGGGACAGCTTTTTTTGTGAACTGTTTTCATCTCAAGCCAAGGCAGAGTTGTGTAGTGGATAAAGCACTATAAAAGTTTATGGGGCGCGTGGGTAGCTTAGTCACTTAAGCGTCTGCCTTCGGCTCAGGTCACGATCCTAGAGTCCTGGGATCGAGACCCACATTGAGCCTCACACCAGGCTCCCTGCTCAGGGGAGTCTGATTCTTCTTCTCTCTCTGCCCCTCTTCTTGCTTGTGCTCTCTCTCTCTTCCTCTCAAGTAAATAAATAAAATCTTTAAAAAAAAAAGGACTAACAAAATTTAGAAATAATCTGATGCAGGTGACTTTGCTCTTCTTATATATCCTTAAGAGAACACAGTACATCCACTTTCCCAATTAGAGAAAAGTGTATAAGAAACACTAATTTGAATGTCATATAAATTAATTATCATTAATGTTAACGTGGAAAGCTTAAAAAATAAGGTTTTAAGGAATCCTGTCTGAGTGAGATGGTTTGCTCTGAATTTTAAGGAACAAGGTTCAAAACAAAACAAGAACTCAATACTAGAAGATGAGTACATTTACCCATATGGTTATTCACATTCTTTCTCACCTTCTGAGTGGTAGAGGCTATCACAAAGCACATTTCATGGGCCAGCCTGGACCTTGCAGAAACCAATAGTACCAGGGGAACGCCCAAAGTTACAACTAGACATCCGATGCTCTGAGCAATCTCCTGGCACGTGGACTGATGCCTGGTGACGCCTTTGTTCATTTCTGACAATGGAGGTGTTCCTGTTTTCAACTACTACAGCCACTTCCTAAACCATGGCCATTGATATTTGAAGCATGGAGGTAGAAATGGTCTAGCGAGACTTCACTCACCTGAAACTGTGGCCAACATGAGATAAATAAAATGCAATTCTGCTCATCTGGTAAAGCAAGAGGATAGATTAACTAATGGCCTGGAGCATCTGTTCCCACTCCAAGGATTCTGACGCTATACCCAGTGTGCTTCAGACATGCCAAGAACACACAACCATCTAGGAATGCAGTACCCAAGGCGTGTAACAAACTGAGAGGCTGATCATTCCATGGAATGCCACCAGCACTCATTGCTTAATAAATTAGATCAAATGAGCACACAATCTAAATTGTGACATGGCAGAATTATTCTAGGCTTGTAACTCACAGAGAGAACAAGTTAAACAGGCGCCACAGTTATTCATGCTGAAATTGGCAGGAGAATCTCGTTTTCCCCCAGCACACCAGGAAAAGAAAGTTTTATATTTTTCAATTGGGAACGTTCTGAAGCAAAGATTTCACTGCAAAAATATTAAAATACAAGCCAAATTTATCTAAGTAAGTGTATTGTTCGGATATTTTTAAAGCCCAGTTGTGAGAGGGTAGTGTGTTTTATTCTCCTGCTGAGAAAATTGTGCTTTTATTATATGCAGCTTTGTCAAGCATGTTTCCAAGAAATAAAATTATCTAAGCCCATGTGTTGTATTTCTCATAAGCCAAAAGGTAGCAGAGAAATACAAAACTGATGTAATGGTTTAAAAAGGCAAAATTAGAAAATACAAGCTAAAGCTAAAATAAGATTCTATGAAAGGAACTACATTTTATTTTGCAGTGGAAAAGTCCCTAGTGCCAGGGCTTGTCAAAAGGGAAATCATCTACAAGGCCTAAAATTCCTTTCCTTTTTTTTTTTAAGGAATTTATTTATTTATTCATTCATTCATTCATTCATTCATTTGAAAGAGAGCGTGTGTGCACCTGGAACGAGCAGAGGAAGAGGGACAAACAGACTCCACACTGAGCTCAGAGCCCAAAGCCCAATTCAGGAGCCCATGACTCTGAGATCATGACCTGAGCTGAAAGCAAGAGTCAGACCCTTAACTGACTGAGCCACCCAGGCACCCCTAGAAAGACCAACTTTCTAATCAACATCAAATATCCTGTATTGACTAGATCCCCAAACCCAAGGAGTCTCCCTTGTTCACTAGTTTCCAGGGAAGTCTTGGTTTCCTAAGAGGTCTTACTTCCCTGTTCATGAATTGAGGCATGGGGAATGAGAAGCTCTCCCAGCTTGTTTTTAAACCAGTGAATTTTGTTGTAAGCAAAATAACTCAATGCAAAGCCTAAGAGTATAAGACTAAGAGAAATGACAAAGATAGGCAACAGTATTCTGGCACACAGAACAAAAAATTTTAAGAAGTGAGCATCACTAACTGAGCAGTCACTCATCAAAGAAGCATGCATGCAAGGACATTCTCAGACCTTCTCACACAAAATGCAAGGCAGACAGAGAAGGCAGGTGTGATGTCGTCTGTTTCCACAGTGACAGCTGAAAAGACAGTGGATGCCGACATTACCAGCAGACAAAGAGATCCCACAGTGAGAGAGAGACTGGACCAAGAAAATGGCATCTCCTTCATAACCAGCCATACTTCCGCCTCAGTCTACTAAGAACATTTATTTAGTCTTCAACACATTTAAGACTCCTGGGTCAGAAATTTCCCTCTACTGGCTGTCAACTTATATGGAAATAATATTCTTGGCAACAAGTCCAATAATTATACAAAAAAGTATCTTAAACTTTCAATTTTGTGCTGTTTGGCCAACTCACCCTGTACTATTTCTTTTACTGCTTTTAGTTCAAGAGGGAAAACAGCAAATTCTAGACATCCAGTGGAGTATGAAGGGGCCTCTTATGGCAAGATACAGCATGGGGAAGGCCAACTCAGATTGAGGAAACTCTCAGAAAGGAACCCTTCCTCCATCCCGCTACGCACAGAAACTTAAACACAAGAAGGTGATGAGAATACAGATATGAAATTGGAGAAAATTGTGGCCCCATTTGATAGTTACTATCTACATACCCCGGAGCTAGCTGAACAATGAATCATGGTAGGTGAAAAGGTACATATGAGACAAAAGTCAATACACACAAATAATAATAACTACCATTTGCTGAACACCTACTATGATCTTATATATACAGTAACCACTTTACCATTACGATCCATACCATGAAAGACAGATCCTTTTTTCCCTTTTTGTACAGATGAGGACAAGCCATCATGCTCACTGACTGGCCTATTGCCCCAACAAATGTGTTTTCAAAACAAAAGGGCTCCTTTGTTGACATAAAAAATTGCATAGATTCCCACTGGGACACGTGGACTCTTACTGTGTTAAGAAAATACAAGAAGATAAAACAACAGATTTTGAATTTTAGTCCCTATTACAGCTAAGTACATTAAGAAACAAAAAGCAATGCATTTATGTGGGAATCATTATAGTTACAGAGTCTTCAGACAATGGCTGGTACCTATATGAATCTAAGAATCCCATGTGAACAATCCCCAGTCCCCCGTGAGTTCAAACACAATACATTCAATATACTACCCTACACTCTGATACTTCTCTAGGTAAATTCTCATAAAGGAAAAGAACATGTAGAGGATAAGGTCCATTTATTCTGCCTGAAGAGAGAGGCAAAGACCTCAACACAGCACCAGGATAGTTTGGGTCTTTGTAACTTTGGAGAACTACAGAAAATTGGGGAAAGCCCAGACAAGAGTGATGAAAATGTTGAAAGCACTGGAAGGTAAGAGAAGAGGCTGAAGAATAAGGATTAATTAGCCTGAGGAAGAAAAGACAGTGGGGAACTTAATAGTTTCCTTGATACATAGCAAAGGTTATCCTACAAAATATGATCACCATGATTCAGTATTCCACTGAGAATGAAAAGAGAAGAAATAGCATTGTGGAAAAGCATGACGAATCTAGATTAAATAGAAAGTAAATATTTCACTCTAAGAGTTGGAGGCACTAAACATGGAGGCAGCTTAAGGAACTGTGCAAACTTCGCTTTGGCTCCTCTTGCCCAATTTAATGCCACCTCCCCCAAGAACCCCTTTATTCTCTCTTTCTATGCTGAACAGAACGAAACTTCTCAAATTTTAGGGGCATCAGTATCACCTGAAGGGACTTATCAAAATACAGATTCCTGGGCCCCCGCCCAGAAGAGATTCCTGAGGGACCCGTGAAACTTCATTCCCAGTAAGCAGCATGTCTGCAGACACATTTTCAGAAGCAAAGACCGAGATACCACTGCTCCCTACTACTTCTCTAATTCTTATAAAAATGTGTCTTTACTTCTCAGGGCTTTTGTCACTGTTCCTATACTACAAGATTTTATATACTTTCCTAATAGACTTTGGTCTGATTCAACCCTGATACCTCTGTGGTGCCTAGCACAATGCCAGGAACACGCAGGGCTTAAGAAAGACCATCTTTAACGTGTTCCCTTAAAAGTGGGTCACTCCAACTTGCCCACACATTTGCCCTGCCTTTATCATTTCTCATGTATTTCTTTATCCTGTTTCCTTGCCTAAGCCATTCCATAGCTCTAAGACCTGCTGCTGATCAATGCACATGAAATTGTCACATACACCAACTGTACCTACCGTTTAAAATTAAGGGGAAAAAAATTTAGTGTGATGTATGAAATTTCCTTCCCATAAGGTTTATTTTTCCTCATTAGAGTAGAGTTTTGGCTTACATCCCCAAGACTATATTCCAAGAAAATGGCAGGAAGAGAGCCATATTTTTTTTTATTTATTGTTTATTTTGCCTGATTCTGTCAGGGAGGCCAGCGAGGTCAATGAGCAAATAAAGGAGCTGGCATGTCTGAAATCACGCTGGGTGCAGCTGAAGTCTGGGCCAGAAACTGATCCGGAAAATTATTCAGTAGAACTCACTCCTTCTTTCTATCAGCTACCAAGCTTGCTTATTGGCTAAGAACTAAAAGTGAAAAAAAAAATGACACAAGACTATACACAATAGCAAAAACAAGGACCCCCTAATGAAAAAGAAAAATGGGGGAATGTCTCTTGGCTTCTGGTTAACTCAAGGCAACTCAACAAAGGTAAATATCAGGTTGGTTGTACGCCTGGCTCTGGGACATTGTCATCTCTCAGATGCCTCCAAAGGATGGTGAGAGCTCCATTCTCCCCCCAAACTAGTCCCAGAGGGATTATTCACACACACACACACACACACACACACACACACACCATTTAAAAAAAAATTCAAGTGGGGCAAACTTTTAAAAGGCTAGATAATGAGGGTTTCAGAGGGGAGGGCGGGGGAGGGCATAACTGGGTGATGGGTACTAAGGAGGGCATGTGGTGTGATGAGCCCTGGGTGTTACACACAACTAATGAATCACTGAACACTACATCAAGAAGTAATGATGTACTCCACAGTGGCTAATTGAACTTAGTAAAAAATAAATAAAATAAATAAAAAATAAAAGGCCAGATAATGGAACTTCCACGAAGGTGAGAAAGCCAGGTCCGTCAACAGTACAAAGGACTTCTGGATTTGTGGAATCCCATACCGGCAGTACATCTGAGTCTGAAAAAAAGAAATCACTGACCACTTTCCACAGAGCAGGTATGGTCATAATGTAAAAAAAGATCCTCAAGAAAAAGAAATCTAAAGAACAGGCCATTTAAAAGTTATGATTCCCTACTTCTTCACCCTTGTTTACTCTGTGCCATTTTTTCCCCTTTCTGAGAAGCAAACAATGCACGCTCTTTGTTACATCTTCTTACCAATGAGTAGATAAACCAACGCTCCAGTGTGATTCAGCAGTCAGAAAGATTATGTCCATTCCGCTACACCCTATTCAGGAAAATTAAAGATCTGTTATCCCAACCGTCAGTATAAAATGCAGTCTGAGGCTGGCGAAACACAAAAGAAAATAAAAACTACGAGGACGCTTCACCTAGAAACTACCACAAGGAGTGACTCTAAGCCGTAAGCACTACCCAGCAATCATACCGCCTCATAACTGTGAAATATGGTCATTATCTGACGGAACTGATCTAATTTTGTACTCAATGCCCTAAAATCAAGGGTTTCTTTTGAATACCAAATACAAGGACTGGGACTGAAAAAAAAATGATAATAATTTGACAGCCTTTTAAAGCAGAGCTTACTTTCCTCCCTCCTGACACACTAAATAGCACCAACGCACAACTACTCCACGGGCTGAATGAATGAAAGAAGGTGTGTCTGCTGCGACGAGGAAAGCCACAAATGAACTAGTGGAGGACTGCTAGTAGCTCAGGAGAGGGTTTAAAACACGGGGCACAAAAAAGCACATTTAATGAAAAACTACAAAGGTATTAGAAGGCAGCTGGGAAAACACAGGATGAAATTCTTTTTTTCAGCACTAAGAAAAGGAGAAAAAAATAGGCTTATCTCTTTAAAAGTACCAGGGTTTAGATGGTAGTGATATATACATTTTATATATATATAGTATATATATATGAAAACCTTGTTAATTCAGGTTAATAAAGAAAGCAAATACACTGTAGTGACATTTATTAACATCCATGCTCAAATCATGAATAAGAATTATATTTAACACTTGGTCGGAGGAATTTAATTTGAAATACCACAAGAAAAAAGCCCAGAGAAGATGCAGAATCTTTTCTCGTGAGACTTATTTGCAGTGCAGGAAATAAAAACAACACTTCTACACATAATGTTTAATTCATTAACAGTTGACAGGATTATTAAAGAAAAATATTTAAAGATGAGCATAATTTTAAAATGGAATTCTGCTGAAAATTATTCCATTTTATTTTCTCATCAAAGAGAGCCCTTCGCCTAATCCCATAATTTTAAAGAATGGAATTAAGGTCACTCTCTCATTTACTCAAATCATTAAAAATGCCTTCCGTAGCATCACGATTCCATAATTTCCGTTGGAGTTAATGCGCTTGCTAAGCCTCTCATTTTCTCAACATCACCGATTACTCAGATAGCCACACATTCCATATTGGATCCATGCTTCTGAACAGTTTTCTGCTCTCCTGGACTATGATCCACGAATCACTAAGAGGGACCTCAACCCCAAAATGTGCTTGCAAATCTGGAACCCAGCCTTCCCAGACAAAGGACAAAATCGGAGTGGGCATAGCAGGGTAAGGGAGAAGGCAGAGGGCTGGCGCTTGGTGAGTGGTCGCTATGGGCCCTGGCCAAGTCTTCCACACACTCACTGAACTCACTGTCATCTCCCAACTCAGGCTATGATTACTACTCTCATGGTATTTGTAGTTAGCGGAACTGAGACTCCAGGAGCCTATGCAACTGGCCAGAGTCCAAAGAGCTACGCAGACAAAAACTGCCATGCGAACCTATGCCACTGCTGCGGACTGAACTGGGTCCCTCAGATCCCTTAGCTGAAGTCCTAACCGCCAGTGTGACTGTATTTGGAGACGGAGCCTCTAAGGAGGTAATTAAGATTAAATGAGATCATCAGGGTGGGGCCCTAATCTAAGGGTCCTGGTGTCAAATGAGATGTGGGAGCTCTCTGTCTCCGTCTCTCCCTGTGCTTAGAAGAAGGGTCATGTGAGGACTAAGCAACAATCTCCAAGCCAGGAAGGGAGCTCTCACCAGAAACCCAATCCTGCTGAAACCCTCATCTTGACTTTGCAGGCTTGAGAACTGGGAGAAGATAAACGTCTGTGGTTTAAGCCCCACCGTCTGTGACGTTTCCTTAGGGCAGCTCAAGCTAAGACGACCATTCGAAAGCTCTTCCCCGCCCCCTTGCCTCATGGGTTCAAAAGGTTCGTTCCCCCTCGATTTCTGCAGCAACAGCTTCCTTCTGATCTTCCTGGTCTTTCATTGTCTCCTTATTAGCTGCATCCATATGAATAAAATGTACGATTCTGCAGGAGGCTCATCATCGGTTAACAGGAATTAATGTCCTCTTATTATAAAGGACCCTACAAGCTGCTGCTTAACAGTCAGCAACAACGCGAATTAATTCGTGTCAGATGAACATCAAGAAAAATCCATTTATGACCCTGAAGTCATGAAATTTAGCATAATTACACATGCTCTTGTTTGGGTAATTTTTCCTCTCCTCATTAAATTAGGTGCCTACATTAGATTTCAATGTGATCAGTCCGAACTTGTTATATGTCTCTAATCATGGGCATTTCCTCTCAAATCAACCTAGGATTATGCAGGCCAGCGACACCAAACACAGGAACGAAAGCTAAGATACAAGCACACAAAAACTTAAAAGATAACACATTGCTGATATCAGGGAAATTTATTCTTAATATGAATTCACACTTTCCCTCGATAAATATTTATTGAGTTCCTACTATGTACTTTGTAGAGTTCTAGGTGTTTTGGAGATGTATGAGGTAATGACATGTGAGCATGATTTCTTCCTGTATCCCCATCTCCGGGCATGACACCAGAGCTTGTTCCAACACCAGTGGAGAATGAATGAACACATTTTCTCAAAAAATATCCCTTATGTGTTACTAACCAATCTCCATCATCTTTCTCTCTGAAACACACAATCTGCCTCTCCTCCTCTCTTGCAATATCTCCTAAATAATTTTTGTAAAGATTTTATTTATTTGATAGAGAGAAAGAGGGAGAACAAGCAGGGGAACAGTGGAGCGAGAGGGAGAGGCAGACTCCCCACAGAGCAGGGAGCCCGACTCGGGGCTCGATCCCAGTATCCTGGGATCATGACCTGGGCCAAAGGCAGACACTTAACCTACAGAGCCACCTAGGCACCTCCTAAACAATTTTTCTATCAAATAAAATCACCTGGTTTAAGCCTGCAAGAGATAATACCCATGAGACTGGACTCTGGCAGCCAGAATAAATGTCAACTTCAAAAACTTTAGCCTTCCGTAGCCCCTTTTCTCTGCTTGTCTCCAAGAGCCAAGCCTTCTAAGATACTCAAAGAAACTTTAAAAGGTCATGTAACAATGTGATAAAGACACAGAGGCCTCTTCAGGCTCTGCAGGGTGCTCAAGTAAAATGCACAAGCCTACAGAAGTCTGCTGTGCCTATATGGCCCCATCTACGTAATCCCCATTTGATATCTCAGTCACTTAGATTCTAGAAGCACCTGGAACTCCCACATGGGAGATCTACTATGATGTGCTCTTTCTGGTTCCTGGAAAGGGGATGAAATCAAAGTGTTCCTCCAGGCCAGGTTCACAGGGAGCACATGCTTGGAAGCACTCCATGTAAGTTATCTTTCCCTTTGGAAACAATTCTGGAAGTCTACAGAAGCCTGTACATTTTTCAGGCCAGCAAATTAATCACATTCACAAAGCAAGGAAATCAGATTATGTTTGGGGAAATGAGATGCTGTTCCCTTGCTTACTCTAATGTCAGAGGCACTCGGGTCCTTATTTGAAAGGGAACCATTAGTTACAGAGGAATTTTTAAGGACCCCTTAGGTGCTAAAAATATAATTAGAAAGGAAGTGTATAAAGTGCTACTAAAATATGCTTTTATCAGGAACTAGGGTAACACAAGGAAACCAGGAATAAACTAGCTCCAGTTTTCTAGACTCCTAACTCCCAAAATGGTTTCTTTCTCAAGGAACAAGACAGTTTCCATAGAAATACTAAGATGGAGTCATTCTATGGTCATAGGATGTAGGGCTCAAGTGGTAAGAGAATCCTTTTAAGATTCTACTTCTGCCAGATTCAAAACCAAAAATGGAGCTCATGGCAAAGACTAGGAAGGATCTGTAAGCAGCACTATATAAATCAAGCAACAGGTACTCATGAACCAAGGGAACGAACCTTTCTTTTTTTAGCATTTACAATAACAAGGGGTATTTCAAATTTCAAGACTATTTCTTGAAATACTAAAACTTTCAAAATGTTCCTATGTTTAACTAGGAAACTGGAAAAGTCTCAAGCAAAAAAGAACAAATAGCCACTGGTCAGAGCAAATTTTAAATCTCTACAAATTACCCAAGGATCTAGCCACTCCTATTCCCTACTTTCTCCACCCCTCCAACACATACTTGTCTAAAAGTTCTCCAACTGATGGGTGGATCTTAATGTATCAATGGGAGCCTCATTCTGATACTATTCTCAGATACCAATCAAAAGAATATTTGATGGCCTCATGTTATACAGCAAGTGCTTGTCAAGTCATAGACCTCTTTGGTTGGATAAGATCTTGAGAGAGGCTGGCCACAATGTATTTCACATTAGAGCAGGTACTATGCCAACAATGGTCCCAAGTGCACCCCTTGCTTCTCTAGAGTATCATGGGAAGGCATCAGGAAGGCTCCCACCATGACAAAAACAAAAGACACCCCTACACCTGGCTGTCAAACAGGAAAGCTCTGCTTGGAGAAAAATGGCCATGAAGAAACACACAGAAAGGGGCAGGAAATAAGAGATGTGTGGAAACAACTACAATTCAGCCAGCTTCATGTACCTGCTATATTGGATTCTGATGCCATGACCCACACACAATGGGGTCAGGCTTTGACCAAACACAGATGGAAGACCCCCAGCACTCACCGAGCCTCAGTGAGAAATAGTCCTGAGGATTTAACAAAGATCATCTACTCTGAGTTATCCAGCATAGTTTATGTGGGATTACATTCTCTCAGCTTTTTGTTATTCTTCCTTTGGCCTGTGAGAATGAATCACTCCTTCTCTTCTGGGCCTCCTATCCCTGGCCATACATTCTACTGGTACAGCCCCTGTCACGGTGTATTTTATTAGAGACACCTGTCTTTCAAGCTCCTTAAAAGCAGGAACCATGTCCTTTTAATACTTGTACTCTGGGTGGGAGCACAGCGATGGCATAGAAGAGATGATCCATAGTTGTTGAATGAAGGCAGGAATGACTAAATTCACAAGTGAAATTTTTCATATCTTTACTCATTTTTCTTTATAGTATAAAATCCATAACAAACTTATTTTCCACAACTGCTCAATACAAACTTTTCTCTCCACCTCGAGCAGACTGAGCAGGACCTACAAAGTCCTACCTCTAGGCTTTGAACAATGTTGTGGCCCTAACATAGAGCACCCTTATAAATCAACTCTATCTCTGCAAATGGAAACACTAAATTTTAAGGTCTAGTTTAAATCTTACTCCTTTATTCGCTCTTCCTAGATCATATTCCCCACTTTCATCTCTAAACTCCTACTGTACTTACAGTCTATAATATCCATATGACAAGCACATGTTGCAATGTTTTGTATTTAACTTGCTTTGTCTGGGAGCCGTCTCTGTGTTCCAAAGGACAACCCTTCTTTTTATGGAAGAAGTGGGAGTAAGACTGGCTCAGGGAAACCCAATTCATCAGTGAGGAACCAAGGAATGGAATAATTTAAGAAGACACTGAGGGTGGAAATTTAGAGACTTCGTAAAATAAAAAGAAGAAACAAAGTCATCAGAAGAAGATCAACGTAATGAGACATCTTGCTCAGCGACCATAGTCTTTTTCCTCTTGTTGCCATTACTGCTTTGTCTCTCATCCTCACCTTTTCTTGTCTCTCTTCAGAGACAGAGTAGTGAGTAAGAGTTCAGGCTCTAGAGGAAGCAGCTGAAACAGTACCACTAACAATTGATAGCTTTATGACTGAGCAAACTACCTAACGAGAGCATCATGGAAAGGCATGATGCTCTTTTCTTCAATCTGTTAGTCTTTTTAATTAACATATTTCTTTCTCTTTTTTTTTTTTTTTAAGATTTTTATTTATTTGACAGACAGAGAGATCACAAGTAGGCAGAGCAGCGGGCAGAGAGAGAGGAGGAAGCAGACTCTCCACCAAGCAGAGAGCCCGATGCGGGCTGGATCCCAGGACCCTGGGATCACGACCTAAGCCGAAGGCAGAGGCCCAACCCATTGAGCAACCCATGCCCCTAACTGACATATTTCTTAATGTTGAACTATCTGCTAGGAGAAATCCTGCTTGGACATACCGTTTTGTTTTGTTTCTGATTATGCTGTTGGATTCAGTCACTAGTATTTTGTTTAGGATTTTCACATTTATATTTTTAAGTGGGAACTGCCTATAGTTTTCTTACCCTGTGTTCATCTAGTATTGGTAAAAAGGTTAGCCTTATAAAACAAATTGTGAGGGCACATGGGTGGCTCAGTCAGTTAAGCATCCAACTCTTGATTTCAGCTCAAGACATGATCTCAGGATCCTGGTATGGAGCCCTGTATTGGACTCTGCACTCAGCAGGGAGTCTACTTGGAGATTCTCTCTCTCCTCCTTCCTCTGCCCCTCCCTGCCTACAGAATGCACTCTTTCTCTCTGCGGGAAAAAAAAAAAAAAAAAAAAAGGCAAATTGTTTACTTTCCTTCATTTCCCTCCCCCTTTGTTCATTTCCTGGAAGAGTGCATAAAATATGATTTATGTACATCTTGAAAGTCAGGTTAACTTGCATGTAAAGCATGGGTCTAATAATTTGTTAATGAAGGAAGCAAGGTTGGAGGTAGGAAGAGACCAGAAGAGTTTGACTTCTGATTCTACTTTCTAATGTTTCCCCCACCATAACCTGCTTCAAGATTTTTGCTCACTATCTCTGGTTGCCTGCAGTTTGACTATGATGTGTGTAGATTCAAGTTTTTGGTATTTTGTTTACTTGGTTGGTTGGTTGGTTGGTTTGGTTTTAATTTGGTATTTATCCTGCTTAGTATTCTCTGAGTTTCCTGGGTCTGTGGTTTTGTGTCTGTCATTAATTTTTAGAACTTTCTCAACCATTATTATTCAGATACTTCTGTCCTGTTCTTTCTTCTTCTCTTAAAAGATATGTTACGTCTTGGGGCGCCTGGGGGGCTCAGTGGGTTAAGCCGCTGCCTTCGGCTCAGGTCATGATCCCAGGGTCCTGGGATCGAGTCCCGCATCGGGCTCTCTGCTCAGCAGGGAGCCTGCTTCCCCTTCTCTCTCTGCCTGCCTCTCTGCCTACTTGTGATCTCTGTCTGTCAGATGAATAAATCAAATCTTAAAAAAAAAAAGAAGTTTCATTGACTTATTTTCAGATTCAGTGATTCCTTTTTCTTGTCTATGTTTCATGTATCTGAGTCTATCAAAGGCAATTTTTATATCTGGTACTTCTTGTTTTATTCCTGTCATTTCCTTCTGATTATTCCTTAGAGTTTCCACTTCTCTACTTATATTACATACACCAGCTTGCATGTTGCCTATTTTTTTCATCAGAACCTTTAACTTATTTACCATAATTATTTTAAATTCTCTGATCTTTGAAGAATCTGTGTTATATCTGGGTCTGGTTCTGAGGCTTGCTCTGTCTCTTCAAACTGTGTGTGTGTGTGTATGTGTGTGTGTGTGTGTGTGTGTGGTTTTATTTTCGTGCCTTTCACCATGCCTTGTGATTTCTTATTGAAAGCCAGACACATTGTATAGCATAATATGTACTGAAGTAAACAGATACATTTAGTGAGAGAATTTGTATTAACCTGGCTAGAAGATGAGCTGCGTTTAATGCTTGTTGTGGCTATTGGTTCCTGAGGCTTCAAATTCCTACAGTGGTCTTCTTTGTTCCTCCCCTCTTGGCTTTGGGGCTTCCTTTTATTTTCTGCTTCTCAGAGACAGTCTGTGTTGTGCAGTTTTTTAATTGCACTCCACTGTTATTATTACTAGAGGCTTGCTAGAATGGTGGGATGGTGTGGGGAATAGGATGTTCTCAAATCTTCTATTTAAGTCCTAGTCTTAGTGGCCTCTGTCTCAGGGTATGACTTCCAGAAGTGTTTTATGCCTCTCTAGGAACAGAGCTTTATTTCTATCCTGCCCCCAGAAAAGGGTAACCTTTCCTGTCTATATTATTCTGAGTATATTTCCTTGAAACTCTCTCTCCTGTTGACCAGTGCTTCTATTTATTAATTTTCCCCTTAGGTAAGACAGGAAGGCTGGAGGCCGCTTCAGTGGGGTTGAATTCTATTTCCTCAGCTGGAATAAGGTTTCAGAATTGCCCTCTGGAGAAGTTCTCCCCTTAGAGATGAGGCCTTTGTTAGGGAGAAGAATCTGAGAAGGTTTCAGGACGAGAACCATGAGTGGAGTTTTCTTGGATCCTCTCCCTGATGGGATTCCAGGCATAAAGCTTGTGAAAGTGTAGTGACCCACTTAGACCATCATCCACAGGAGGTTTTCAATCTCCCACTTATCTGCATTCAGTCTCCCGCAATTTGTCAAACTTCCAATTAAAAACTGCCTCTCCAAAGGGGAACCCTTTTAGACTGTTGGTGGGAATGCAAGTCAGTGCAGCCACTTTGGAAAACAGTGTGGAGATTCCTTAAGAAACTAAAAATAGAGCTACCCTACAACCCTGCAATTGCACTACTGGGTATTTACCCTGAAGATACTGATGTAGTGAAAAGAAGGGCCATCTGTACCCCAATGGTCATAGCAGCAATGGCCACAGTCACCAAACTGTCGAAAGAACCAAATGCCTTTCAACAGACAAATGGATAAAGAAGATATGGTCCATATATACAATGGAGTATTATGCCTCCATCACAGAGGATGAATATCCAACTTTTGTATCAACATGGACAGGATTGGAAGAAATTATGCTGAGTGAAATAAGTCAAGCAGAGAGAGTCAAGTATCATATGGTTTCACTTACTTGTGGAGCATAAGGAATAACATGGAGGACATTGGGAGATGGAGCAGAGAAACGAGATGGGGGAAATTGGGCGGGGAGACAAACCATGAGAGACTGTGAACTCTGAGAAATAAACTGAAGGTTTTGGAGGGGATGTGGTTGGGGAGTTGGATGAGCCTGGTGGTGGGTATTATGGAGGTCAGGTATTACATGGAGCACTGGGTGTGGTGCATAAACAATGAATGCTGGAACACTGAAAAGAAATAAAATAAAATAAAATGGAAAAAAAAAAAAAGAAAACTAATAAATAAATAAATATAAAAATAAAAAACAACTGCCTCCCAGTTATGGCATCTTGTAGTTTCTGTGCCAGGTAACCAAATCTCAAGAATATCAATTTTTCCAGTTTGTCCCAGGTTTTTTGTTGCTGTTGTAAGGTTGGGAGTAACAACTTCCACATGTCAGAGCTACAGCTAGAAATCTTTTTCTATCAGGATTTCTATTTCTTCTTGGGTCAATTTTAGTAATCTATATATTTTCAAGACTTTTGTTCATTTCATTTAAATATAAAGAATTCTATGCAGGGGCACCTGGGTGGCTCAATCGGTTAAGTGTCCAACTCTTGATTTCAACTCAGGTCATGATCTCAGGGTTGTGAGATGGAGCCCCATGTTAGGCTCCATGCTGGGCATGGGGTCTGCTTAGGATTCTCTCTCCCTTTCCCTCTACCCCATGCCCAACTAAAAATAATTTTTAGAAATTCTACACAGTTTCACTGAACAGATGCTTTTAATCTTAAAAGGTACTGGTTGCAATTTCCCATTCACCTTTTCTTTGTTTTTACTATATTTAATTTACCAAGTACCTTTTCATACTTTCCTCTTAATTCTCACTACAGGCCTAGAAAGTAGGGATTATAACCTCTATTTTTAAAAAGAGAAAACTGAAAATCTGAGAAGATATGGTTCAAATTCAGAACTTTTATCCTAAACAGTATTTTCAAACTGCTATGCAATCAATTTAGTGAGACACAATCAATATTTTTTTAATGAGAGGATGGGATAGACATTGAGGTATTATTTAAAGGTGAGTTTTTGTTGTGAATTGAATTGTGATCCCCCAAAATGATACGGGGGCAAAATGGGGGTACCCCATTGAGTAGCTCAGAATGTGACCTTTTTGGATTTAATGCCATTACAGAGGTAGTCAAGTTAAAATGAGGTTATTAAGACAAGGCTTAATCTACTATGACCAGTGTCCTGATTTTAAAAAAGGGAAATCTGACATAGGGATAGGTCAGCACAGAGAGGAGATGATGAGAAGACAAGAGGGAGAAGAATGCCATGAACTGGAGTGATGCATCTACATGCCACAAAACACCAGAAGCAAGTTGGAAGCAAGGAAAGAATGTCCCCTGGAGTCATCAAAGAGAACACAACCCAAGCCAATCTTGATTTCAGATTTCTGACCTCCAGAACTGTGAGACAAAAAATTTCTCTTATTTTAAGCTTCCCAGTTTTTGGTACACTGTTATAGCAGCCCTAGGAAACTATACAGTATTGTTTTGTGAAAGCCTCCATGGTGTGGGTGTGGGTGTAGGTGTGGGGGTGTATTCTGGGTCACAGTGTACACTTAATTCCTACTGTGGATTGTGGTTGGAAGCAATCTGTGAAACAGTGTTCCAGAACACAAGCAAATCCACTGGCACTGAAATCTCTCCTCGCCATCCCCTTAAGACAGGAGGCAGGCAAAGAAAATATTCTGGGCAAAGAGAAGAGAGGTGGAGTGTTTGTGGGGTGGGGGATGAGGGCAGTTCCTGAGTAAAACACGCTTTTCTAGGAAGAAGGATGGAAAGAGCGGCACAATCAGACAGAGTAGTTGATGATGGGGTAACACACTGTGTGAGACCAGCCCTGTGTCTCCTGTGAGAGACAACAAAAATGGCTTTTTGGGGGTAGATGCTTCGGGAAAATGTTTTAGCCATCCACTTTGCATAAGATGATTTAACCCAGTCCAAGCTTCAAAAGAAACTATGTGAGGTGTGTTAATGATATTGGGAACTCCATCCAGACAGGGAGAAAATCAGGGTAATGGAAAAGCAGACCTTAAGGGACCCATGCACTGTTGACAGCAGACGGCAGAAGATTCCTTAATATTCTTACACAATTAAATTAATTCCCTTTAAGCTTCCTTCACATGATAAACAAGATCTCCCCATCCCTTGGAAATTAACTTTTAACATCTGGGCAAATGTATTGTTTAATGCCCAAATCCCAAAAATCCCAATTATTTATTTGTTTATTTATTTTTTGACATAGGCGAAACCAAAAAACAGGTGATTAGCAGTGTTAGCCTTACTACTGGAATGCATATCGTGACACAAGGTAAGGGGCACAAAGTTCCTGCAAAAGAGGATCCTAAGATATCATTAACAAAGAAAAACTGCATTGTTAGCAAATCTCATTTATTTGTAAAGGCGTCAAAGGGACAACAACATGAAACTGAATGGCTTATTCTGTTACTAAGAACAGGATGCTGAGATGAAGAAGGCAGGAGTGATCTCCTTATGCTGCAGCTTCTCATCTCAGCATGGGATTTCCACAGGGTCCCCTGGCTGTTAGCTCTGGGCTAGGAGAGGGAGCGGATTCATACTGCACCCCCATACCCAGTCCTCCCTGGCAATAAACCACTCCGTGCTCCCCCCTGCACGTGAACTGGATCTCCCCTTGCCAGGTTGAGTGAAAACACACAGCTGGGCTTCTAAATTCCACCCCTCTAGCCCATATAAAATAGGTGCCCATGAGATAGCAAGGTGGTGGGCAGAGCCAGTGGGGAGACAAGGGTTTAGATAAGTAAACAAACCACTCACACTCCAACACTCTACTCAGTAGCTCCAGTGTCCCCGGTTCCTCAGAAATAAAGTGAATTTGGGACCATCTTCATGTCACAGAGTTTCTGAGAATTAAATGAGATGCTAACTGTAAAGTGAGTGGCTTCTTGATGTGCTCTGTTCCCCTGGGATTTACTACATCCAACTCCAGTTTAAACCTAGCCCTGTACGTGAAGGAGGCTAGCATCCCTTTTTTCTATAAACTTGACAGTGTCTCCAATGTGCTAGAGACTGACTATGTGTCGGGGTGGGATGGCTGTCAGGGAAGGGAGACAGGGGAGATTTCAAAGACAAAAAAAGCCAGCTTCCCTGGGCTGCCCAGGCATGGCACCTAAAGGGAGAGATACCCAGGGGAATTTATACTACAGTACAGCTGGTTAAATAATGCCACTGAAGGAGGAACAAGGAGTCAAGGATGCCCAGGCCCGGAGAAGGTACCAGTGAATCTGGGTTATAAGGATGCAAGGTGAGGAGGCAGAAGAAGGCATGAATAAAGGGCATCTTTGTAGGACAGCGAGAGATGTGGTCAAAGCGGGAATCCAGGGCTCCCAGCAAGCAATGGTAAGGTGTAAAGCTAGCATGAAAGGCCTGGGCAGCCTGGGTACAGTCTTGCTTTCTAAATACTAATGAACAAAAAGGTGTCTCTATATACAAGATAACCGACAGTCAGTGAGAAAGGCTGCAATGTTCCAACAAATATTCGCTGAGCACCCACAGGAGGGCAGGCGGGATTCTAAGTGCTCGCTAGTGTCAATACTACTAAAGAGCTCATGAGGGTCTTTAAACTCTGAGCCTTATTTTTAAAAAAGACAAAACAAGAAGTTGGTAAAGGATAAACGGGGATATACCTAGAGAAATTACAGAGAAAAACTATTTAGTACTATTGACAATATTTTTATTAACAGCATTAGACTTTTAAAAAAATGTTATTTATACCACTCTCGACTGGTTTTAGAAAGGATCTGGGCTTCAGTCATGCCTCCAGCAAATATTCAATACCTGCCATGTACCAGGCAGCACCTTTCTAGCCAATGAGTGTGCCGGAAGAACAAAACAAGCATCCGCGCCCTAGTGGGAGTTGAATTCTAGAGATCTGTTTATTGTGTTTTCATTTAAAAAATTGGGGGAAAGTAGAAAAATACTAAAAAAAACTTTATATGACTTTTAAAGATCCGGTGGTCAAACAAATAAATAATTAAATAAATAAAGAGTCCTGTAGCCTTCATCTGTAGAGGTAGGTACAAATATTCTATGGCATATATATTAAAGAATGAAACTTTTTTTCCTTTTAATTGCAGATTGTCCAAGAAACTCTGGAAACTGTCCATCGAATCTGAATAACAAAGTTTCTACTTTAATTCTTTTTATATGTAGATCATTCAGTAACAGTTTAAGTGTTTATAATCTGTTGGTGATGTAACCAGATAGTAATGCCTCCCAGGTGACTCTTATCTGTCACTGTTATTCTTTCATTGAGTGACTTCTTGGGTACTCCCTCAGACCAAGGCCATACGGGTTTCTAGGAGTGGAAGGCAAGAAACCACACCCTTAACAGGCTTATCATTTTTTTAGGAGGAAAATAAGGTGGGAAATAAAACATACATATCCTAAACAACTAGAAAGCAACGAAGAGGAATTCCTGAAATACTGCAAGATAACAAGTCAGCAGCACGTAAAAGTCATGCGTTAGTGTCAATGGAAAGTAGAATCTTCCCCAGCTGGAAGTTAAAAAATGTTCTTCTGCCACTTAGAAAAACAGCTGCTTCCAAGCAAAGTCCTTCAATGCTGTTCTGTTTAATGATGCTTCTCACTACAACAGGCTAGTAGTTAGGGCTTAGAAAAATATTGCACTCTGTGTAACTAATTAATCAATTAATTACCTTGCCAATTATCATGGACTGGAAGTAAATTCAACATTATGTTTAAAACCTATTACTTCTGAAATCGAAACGACAAGGCCTCCCCCCACCCCGCCGTTTAGTGATCCAAGCCACATGCAAGCTGTTTCCCCCACCTGAGATTGTCATTGATCTACGATGCCTCACCCCTAAAAGACTCTGGGACATGGGTATTGCCGATGATGAGAACATATGGTTTGGGTAGTTTGGCAGGCAAAATCCTGGCAGAAGAGTCTTGAAGCATCAGCAGATCCCACCATAGCGCAGACATCCAAATGGTGGCATAATTGCCGCTGCTGCTTTGATGCCACATGTTTCCCTGTGATGACAGCAATGCCTTTCCCCTGAGAGGCTGGTGGCAAAACAGAACCCTCCCTGGTCCCACAGACAAACACACATGAGCGTGAACATACACACGCGCATGCAAGCGTGCCTGCACGTGCACATATGCACACCCTCGATCAGGTGAGCTCTGTCTTCGGGCAGCCTCTCTCATCCACCTTTCACAGTAGAAACCCGGCTAGAAAGAACTATTTCATTCTTCCCTGACACAGCTCTGATATTTAAGTTCCACTAAGACAACAGGAAGTCACCCCAGCCTTCCACCAAACTCACAGTCAAAGAAAAGATGGTGGCCTGCTGGCAACAAAGAGATGGGATCAGAGCCCCCTGGTCTCCCCGGCAGCCTTAGGCACTCCGAGGTCTCAAAAGCTCTGGCCACAAATTGCTCAGATTCATCCTTATCAGACTCCTTTAGTCAGTTAACAAATATTTATTGATCACCCTCTCTGGGTCAGGAGGGGAGGAGGCTTTAAGTAGTCACAACCTCAAAATAGCTGAGGGGTGCTGTGGAGCATTCTCCTTCCATATCTGCCAAATCAATCCCATTTTCATTCCACCTTTATCGAGCAATGACAATCTGGCCCTAGGCTGAGCCTGGAAACACAATATCAAGCAAGACAGAGGTGGTCTCTGACTTTAGTGAAGAAGTAGCCAGAGAAACCAGACAACATTGTGCAGCGAGCCTCATCTACAGTAGGGTAGAGGTTGGTATAAAAATATTGTGTATGTGTGTGTGTTTGTGTGTGTGGCGGGGGAGGGAGGGAGGTAGCACAGTGATTCTCAAAGATAAACCATGGTTACCCAGTTGACTAGGGAGAAACAGAGTCCAGGCAGGGAGAACAGCTTTAGTCAGAAATTTGTTCTGGCTCATCAAATACTCTAACCCCTAGCTTTCTGTTTCTTAAATGGGAAAATAATAATACTCAATAAGAAAATGTGAGTAAAGAATTTAGGACACAATAATTGATGGTTATCATTGTTACTACTACTGTCATTATTATTATCAGTAACAACCATAATAGCAACATCTGCAGATCCTTAGAGGTAAAAAAAAAAAAAAAAAAATATATATATATATATATATATATATATGGAACATTCTGGAAAATTAACATGGTTCAGTTGGGCTGAAATATATTGTGCATGTGTGTGTGAGAGAGAGAGAGGGAAAGGAAAAGACAGAGAAGGAGGGGAAGAGGGAGAAAGAGTAGGATTATCTGATGGTAGAAGTCTGAGTTACTTCCAACTTGAGCAGGATGTTGAAAGCCGATGGAATGGACACAGCTGAGCTTTCCATTGTACCAGCTCTACTCCACTGGGCAGCAATGTAACTTCTGTGTACTATATATTCCTTGTCTATGGAAAGAGTACTAGCATACTTGTCCTGTCAATCTCAAAGACTTGTGATGTTAAGGGATCCCATTCCCAACCCTGAGGTGCCAAGGAAAACTCCAGAAAGGACAGGAACAAGTACAAGAAAAGAAAACCGCTGTCATGCTAACTTAGATAAATCTCCAAGTTGGAGTGAGTAAATGATCTAAGAGCACAAAAGTGCCGAGCTGTCTGTTTTAAATGTCAAACATTTGCATAGTCCACATCTGTCATGAACTGAACGAGAAGTAGACAGATTAATGAGATGACAGAATATGGATCTGAACCACATACAAATAATCAGAACTTACAGGTAAGCATTCAAATTGTCCTCCACTAGGGCTAAGTTTCTCTGAAGAAGCAAGAAGAGAAAATAACACACTGAGATCTTTCACAAAGCACAGATCCAGAAAGTAAGAAATCCAGATAAAGAGCTATATGCCCACAACCTTGGGGCCAAAGCTTATGGGTCACAGACACTGATTTCACCTATCAGTCAAAATAGAAATGAGGAGAATGAGGGGCCACACAACCTGGGAATAACCAGAGCAGGACAAATTATGGGGGACAGGAGTGTTGGGAACTCACATTCACTTGCGAGGTTACAGGAACTCATCGGGATCTTGAATGGTCTGTTCCCTAGGAGGAGAGTCTGGAGCCTGACTACTTGTGAGTCAAGCATTACCAAGGGTGGCAGAGGGGTTGAGAACTGCTTGATAGAGCTGGAAAGGCTGAAGATTTTGTCTCCTGCAGACAACCCAGAATTCAAATCTGCTGGGTTCTACCTCTTCCTAGAAATGCAGACTTAGGCCAATTACTTAAGCTCTGGACCTGTATTGTTGTTGTTGTTGTTTTTTGGGGTTTTTTGAATATTAAGTGAGTCATACGTCTCTGTAAAATGCTTAGTAAAGGATTTCATCAAGCCATTAAAAATATAAAAAAACAACCAACATCTAGCCTCAGTGGCTCCCCAGTGCCCACAGGTTGAAGTCTAAACTCTAACCTCACATTCAAGACTCCCTATGCCAGATTCTGCCCCTAACCTATAACTATAGGATTTAATACTTCCTCAGCATTAATCATACTTTCGATGGCCATGCCTTCAACAGCCTTGCTCTGCTGTACCTCCTCACAAGCTCCCCTTAACCCCTCGGTCCTCCTGGTTCCTAACCATCCTTCAAGGTCCGGCTTTTATCTCATGTGCTCCCAGAAGCCATCTTACTTCTCCTTTTCAAATACAATTAGTCCGTCCCAGGTAAGTGTTAGGACTTGTTTGTGAGGTTTTGACTATCTTGGGTCTTAAAAGAGGGAATATCCAAACTGGGTTGTTCAAATCAAGGTTCAGGAAATCTCAGGACACAGGGAAGAAATACTGGTTCTAGAGGAGGACCCACAAGCAACATGCATTCAAGCCATTAATGAAGGCCTGAGAAGCAGTGGTGAGTAGCTCTCAGGGCTCTATGAGGCACATAACAAATGGTGCCCATTCCAAAGGTGAAAGAGGTTTGGGCTTGGCTCCCAGAGATGGCCATGGCTGGTGCTTGGCACATTCTCCACCCTTGTGGGGTAGCCTAAGTCCAGCCCTATCACTGCAGACCCCAGACCCCTTTTCCCTGCCAAGTCCTATCTCACTCCCTCTTCTATAAGCTCAAAGAGCCTCGATTAGTGTTGGGAGAGCTGAGCGGGGAAGGAAAATTCCTAAATCTCCATCCAGCCTCTTTCCAATCTATTTTCATGACATAAATGCTAGGGCTCGCTTTTCAGAGACCTTCATTTTCTATTCTCAGGTGCCTTTTCTTCTCCCAACAAAACTTAGCTCTTAAGATCAAAAACTTTGCTTTTAAAACTGTCATTTTTGATGTGGACTTCAAAAGCCTATTTTGGAAGTAAAAAAAAAAAAAAAATGCACTTTTTCCCCTTTGCTTTCTTTGCTTTTCTATGGACATACCTCCTGCTTACTCTGCTCCCTGCCTAGAATGCCCCTGATTTTCCATAAGGCAATGTGAAGACCACCAGCTGGTCAGAAAGACCAGACATTAGACAGTGTGAAAAAGAAAAACTCCCAAGTTTAATATCTCAGGGTGTTACACTGTAATCCCACAGTATTTAAGAGAATTAGCACTGGAAACAAACAGACCTGACATTTACTCTGACGCTTACTAATATGTGATCATTGACATTTAACTTCTCTGTGCTGATTTCATCATGAGGAAAAGGGAAAAGTAATAGTAGTCACTTCTCACTGCTGCTCTGAGGAGTAAATTATTATAGAGTTCTTCACTAAGACTGTCACATCCGTAACACCCAATAAATAGTAGTTTTTATTATGTACCATGCAGTTAACAATTGAGCATGTTCTACCTTGAGGTAGATATCTAATATCATGAATCTTTATTTTTTAAATCTCTTTTTATTTTACTTACCTTGCATGTACGCCTTCTCTCCTAAGCTAGACTTTAAGTTTGTCCACTATTTTCTCATTTGTGAAATAAGAATAGGAAGAACCTGCTTTGTGAAGTTGTAAGCATTATTACGGGGGGTGGTTATGAGTGTTCAGTCCAATTTCAGGACAGGGTACAGTAGCCATTACTGTTATATCCCTTACGGCAAAAACCAAGTGCCTAAGAAACATATCTATGAGCTTGGATCCATGCAAGGAAAGAGGCAGGCTAAAAGAAACTGACAGTACCCCCGCCTAATGACTTGGCCACCTCAGAATGCTTTGGATGACTTTCTGCTACATCTCTGGGTCTGAGGTTTTTTCTGGAACTGATGAAGGCCATTGTGCCCACGTCATGGCAGACAAGGCAATTAGTGCCTAGGCAATTAATCTCCCCCATCCCCCAGCAGCCCCCAACTAATGATGGGATGAACATGGTACCTCAATATCTCAACTCCCTTGCCCCTTGAACAGAATAATTCTGAAATGTGTTTCATATTATTTCCCAGAGTTTCTCTTCAGAATCAGCCCTAGTTATTCATTGTAATCAATCACTAATAATGCCCTTTATTAGCGACCTGCCTTTCTTGAATTTCTTCCCTCTCACCATTCTTTGCTCCCCTCAAATAACCTCCCTGACTTCAGATTCTGAAGTCAAGCTAAGACAGTAGGGGCTCCTATGTGTGTTGGCCCACTGTTCACAGAGCTTCCACAAGGATAGTCCCATACCTTTCTCCGAGAATGGTGATGCCACTCAGTGGGATGGTTTAGTGAAAAGAGCCTAAGAGTTAAAGCCAAAAAAATCTAGATTTGGTCTTGGCTTTTACTTAACTAGCTCTGTGGTCTTTGTGCTATGGACTGACTGTGTCCTCCCAAAATTCATACGTTGACACACTAATGTCCAATGGGATGGTATCTGCAGATGGGACATTGGGAGATAATTAATTAGGTCATGAGTTTGGAGCCACCATTTTGGGAATAGGTGCTAGTGGTATAAAACACAGGAGAAAGGTTGCTTCCTCTCTCTAATCCTCCCCCACCATGTGAAAACACAGATGTGAAAACACACCTGCCATGTGAAAACACACAGAGAAGACAAACCAGAAAGAGGGCTCTCACCAGAACCTGATCACCCTGTCACCCTGATGTCAGATTTCCAGCTTCCAGAATGGTGGAAAAAAAAAAAAAACAAAAAAAAAACTTCTCTTGTTTATATTATATTGTATTAAAAACTGTTACATTGTATTATAAAATACCCAGTCCATGGTATTTTGTTATGAGAGTCCAAACTAAGACACCTTGAAAAAAGTTTTCAACCCTCTGAATTTTGATTTTCTTACCTATAAAAATGGGACTAATAATAATAACATCTGTGCCATAGTGCCAATCTGAGAATAAAATGAAAAATTTTGTGTGTTCCTATGCACTTACTGGGCATAGAATAGAGATTCTATTCTAGGCAATAGAAAGTTAAACAGATAGGAATCTTGACCTGAAGAGTCTCCAGGATAGTGTGCGAGAAAAGACTCATAACTAGAAAATACAACACAAGGCCAAAACAGCCAATGCATTTGAAAAAGCATAGATAAAGTACAAAGAAAGTCAAGTGTAGGTAAAGGGACATGCATGACCTACAACGAGTTGCCATTTGGTTCAAATGAGGTAAAGGAGCATGTAGACTGCCCACATAGCAGCACTCTTGCTGTAAAGAATTTCTTAGCACTTTCTAGGCAAAGTGCTCTGAACCCCGAAACTATTCTGGATATACTTCTACTCCAGTACTTTTTTCATTGCTTTGCATTTATTTGTTTGGAAACCCATGTTCCACAGGAAATTAATAAGCTTCTTCAGGTCAGGAACACTAAGTCCTATGATTTGACAGACAAACATACATAGTTTACATATCTCCCAACCAGGAAACTTATCCCAATAGCTGTTACATAATAAGAAAGCCTAAATAAGTGCTGTTGAAAGATGAACCCAATTCTCTACCCTTCCATACCTGAAATATCCAAAATACATAACTTTCTAACAGTTAAGAAATAAAATCTAACCCATTTTCATTTTTCTCAATATTTCTTCCCCATCATTTTCTCTTCCAGGAAATACCTTCAACAGAGGCACAGAGCATTAGAAAGCAAGCCAGCAGTAAGTATTACCTTCTGCCCCTCGGTGATGGTCAGATCAGGATGCAACACCCCTGAAGAGTGTATTAAAATGATCCAACCTAGTTTCGGGGGATAAAGGGCAGTACCCGGGTCCAGCAGCTACAACATGAGAGCACTGTTCCCTCTAAGAACTAGTATTTCCTTCCTTTCAAAAAACAGATAAATAATTGTGACACATCCACAAAACCACACTGAAATCATAAAAATTTCATTACTTTATCAGCTTGGAGCCAAAGTATCAAAAAACTATAGTCAGGGCTAATCTATCTCCCTCTGCTTCTAAAAGCTGCCTCAAATAGCCTGGCAAAAAGCCCAAAAATGAAAATTAGTTGTTCAGATTAATTCCCTTCCTCAGAAAAGATCTTTGTACTGTATTTAAAACAAGGACAGCATACCATGGTTCTTTATTGACAGGACAATTACTCTAAGAAGACAGAACTTAATGTAAGCTGGTAACTCCTGAAGCTACTTAATGAGGAAAAATCAAGAGATAATATACTGATCCGACTAGAAGAAGACAATCTGCATGAAGAAGTCTGTGTTTTCCAGCATGGCCTCCACACTATTTCCTCCTCCATTCCCCTCCTCTTCAGAAGCTCCAACTGGTGTGTCAGGGGCTCACCACTAACTGGGACATTACCTTCCCACCTTAATCTAGGCCTTTCTCCTATATTTTTAATCTAAATAAAAGGTCTCATCATTCCATGCACATTGGGACAAGCCAAACATTGAGAACCATCATTGGTTCGTTCTTAATCACCCCTCCACCACTCTCCATGCTCCCCCCCCAACATAGAGACAGCCATTGGTTATGTCTATGAATTCTCCTTCCTCAATACCTTGCAAATCAGTTCCTTCACACCACCCTTACTCCAGCCCCTTCTTCTGGATATCCTACAACTAGTCTCCCTGACTCCAGTCCATACACACATGGCTTTGAACTACTTTTCTAAAATGCAGCTCTGATCATGTCACTCTCTGCTTAAGAGTCATTCAATGGCTACCAACCCCATTCAGCACTAAACTTGAAGACCCATCCATACCCTTCCTCACTTTACAGCTCTAGTCCTGCTGAACTAAGAATGAGTACTCACCTTCCCAGCTTTCTCACTCTCCTCAATCCTTACGAAATGCTCATCTTGGTTCTTTGGTTTGTAATGAGCCCAATCTACCACATGAAGCTAAAACTTAGTCCTTGGCTGGAACTTGGCCCCAACAGAATCTTCTTAGGAAATGATGCTCTGATACCCCTCCCTCCAACACACACACACACACACACACACACACACACACGTGTGTGTGTGTGTTTGCAAGTGCACACACACATACACACACGTACTCCCACTGTTGGCTAACAGCATACACCATCTACATTATAATTCCCCTTTGAATCCCAGGTCTCCTAACAAGACTGTGTCCTTTGCCAATGACTTTGGATCTGATGAACCTGACATAGTTCTTGCCACTCAGTAAGTGCTCGGGAAATGTTTCTTAAAAGAGGAAAATGAAAAGGCTGAATGAACAATTTTCCCACTCCGTGATGGAATGCACTGGTTCCAGATCTGGTTCCTGATCTAACAGTCAGGCTGTAATGAGAGCAATTTAATCCACTGAATACAACAAGGAAACCTCCCAGACAAAACAGCCCCCAGACAGCTCTCCCCTCAAACTGGATACCAAGCAGCACACAATTTATTTGTTTCACAAATCTCCCCTTTCTTCTCTCTCAAGTTTAAACTACCCAAGGGCAGTGACTGACATGCACTCATTTAACAAATACCTAATGAAACTAGAAGTGTACCAGTCAATAAAAATAACACTTACACAGTACACATTGTGCACACATCGAGTTGAGGCACATTCCGTGATGTTTTTAGTGCTGGCGTGGGCAATCGACTAGGGACCAGATACACAAGGAAACAACTTCGTACTGCATGGGAAATATTCTACATAAGCGTTCATTCAGTATCTCCTCCAACACTATTCAATGTTCGCTATGCTCAAAGCCTTTCAAGTGTATCAGGGCATTTTCCTGAGGAAGGCATTCCTATTTTATCAAAGAAGAAACTGAGATATGGAGATATCAATTAATTCCCCAATCCCACAGCTGAAAAGCAGCAAAGCCTGGATTTCAATCCCAGTAGCTGGTTCCAGAACCACCCCCCCTTTTAAAAAAAGGTTTCTATTTGAATTCCAGTGAGTTAACATACAGTGTGATACTAGTTTCAACTGTACAACAGAGTGATTCAACACTTCCGTACAACACCTGGTGCAGAGCTCCACTTTTTAACCGCTAAACAAAACCATCTTCTTGCTCATTGCCTCAAAATAATGAGAATGTTTATCTCTGAGCAGTAGCCATAAGAATGAGTTTTCTTTTCCCACTTTTGAATTTTCCTTTTTTTTTTTTTTTTGCTTATTCATGTTTTCTAGTTTTTCCACATCGAGGCATGCAATCTTGAACATAATTTTAAGACAAAATTTGGCTGACCGTGCAATGAAAACAGTTGCTGCATTATAGAGAAAATGTTCAGAGAGATCATAAAATGCTAATGCGATGAGCTGTCTTAAAAGCAGCGTGAGTCCACTTCCAGACACTCCACTGATGGACACTCGGGGACACGAGCCCCCTCCCCTTGCTGCCAGCTCTCCTAGCTATAGCCACAGCCAATAAAGACGCTCCCATAATTTAAATGCTTACAAGATCTCTCCATGAACTTAGAAGGAGACGTGATCAAGAATAAACAGAAGACCTGCTGGTTGGTGCTGCTCCCTTAGTAGGAAGCTACAACATTATTTCCAAGGGAAAACGTTCAGGGTCCAGCTGGGCCATGAGCACATGCACAGCGTAGGCGCTGGTTGCACCCCACACTGGGCTGTGCAGCCTGGAGTGGGCAGCTCCTCTCCCTGCTCCATCTTCAGGGTGTCTGCAGGAATCTGGGTCACTCCATCACATGGTTGACCCACATTTACAGAAACCCAGCCTTCCCAGCCTATTAGAGAAACAGCAGCCCGGTGGAAGCCAGCTTTATGAATAACTAAATTTACAGATAAGTCCGTTTTAATTAGCTAGAGAAGAGGATCCCCCGCCCCCCTAATTCCTTCTTCCAGACAAAGCCTACGCTGGTTTTCCTACATCAGCACATCTGTAAGTAGCTCCACTGCGCTGAGGAGGCTGCTTGAAATTCCTTTTGAATATCATTAATTTGCTTTCCCTACTTTAAAACAAAAAAATCTATACATCAGATGGGTAGTGGTTTTGAAGCCTCAGTTTTTGAGGGATGACCGCGGTGCACGGTCTCCCAGATGCCTGGGACTCCAGCTTTGGCGTGCTGAAATACAGCGACCTTCAGATTTTTTACAGTGAATCACCATGTCGAGGGGTTGGGGCTCGGGGAGGAAGAGTTTAAGCCAGTTGTGAGTCAAAGTTCCTGGCTGCGGTTTCACGGTCAGAGTCCCGAGACACATATTCCCACTCCCCTCTTTCCTTTTTCTAGGAATAAACTCTCTGAGAAATAGAATTTTGTCCTTCAAATGTGCTACAGGGTTTTCTCTTTCTTTTCCAGGCAGCAACCGTCTACCTGTTTCCTCCCTGATGCAAGCGTGAGATTCAGGGCCATTCTTCTCCTTTTTAAACATCAGGGCCATTTAGCAATAAGGAGAGGAGAGACCATTCAGATAAGAAAGTGAGGGATGGCCAGTTTGAAGTATTCTGAAATTTTTACAGGAAAATGCCCATCTCTGTACCCTTCCCAAGAATAAGGGCTGCAGGGGTTAAAAAGGCCCACCCCCACCTGCTGTCACACACAGAGGAAGGCTGGCCATAATGACCTGTCCCACTTATATCTGCCCGGGTTCCTGTGAGGAGGGGGAACCTCTCTGTAAAACACATGTGCATGTGTCAGGCCACAGCAAGGCCTGGGAAGTGTCTTACCCTCTGAGTGTGTTCCAGATGAAACACCCAAAACAAATTTCTGGTTCGAATCTGCATCTTTGGATCAACAGGACAAGGGATAGCTTGCTAAATTAATCCTATTTTTCTTCTCCTTTTTAAACATTTCATTTTCCCTTCTCTTGTCTCCTTTCCTTTTTAAAAATGTGCTTGCTAAACTGGTAGATTGGGGGAATTCTGTAGATCTAGCCTAGCTGCCTGTCAGCAAGGCATTTGATAAAATCTCTCATGAGATCCCAGAGGACGAGACAGGGGAAGTGTGGGCTGAATGACAAGCCAGGAAAAGGGGGTTTAAAACTGACTGAATTTCAGTACACACAAGGCAGTGTCAACCTGGAGAGAGGTCTCCAGTGGCTTGCCTCAGGGCTCTGAATTCAGTCTTGTATCTGTCAACGTTTTTCCTAATGACTGGGATTAGGTCATGGACATCTCACCAAATTTTTACATGGCTCAAAACCAGGAGGGACAACAAACGTGCTGGATGGCAAAGTGAGGCCCAAAATGACTTCAGTAGGGCCACATGGTGTTTATCAACCTGTGGTGGGTACATCGCTTGTTATCAGAGTTTCAAATGCTAATGCTTGTTCCCCAACCCCCGCACACCTGCTGAGTCATGGCAGACCACTCTAAGAAACGCCAAACCAGAACAGTCACTTGAAATAGGAGATCCAGACCTATAATTTGGTGTGTCCGTTGAACATCCTTCTGGATATACACACAAAAAAGTCCATCAGACTTGGTTATCTGGACATTAGCAGAACCTGAAGAAGGAAAAAACCCTCCAGAAAGTACTTTGTTGCTGTTGTTGTTTTAAAATGGAAAAGACTAAGAAGTGACTCTTGAAATAAATTCAAGCTGGAGGTTGACAGTATCTGGATGGTGGCAGGGGGATTAAAGCCAAGTGACACTCAGGTAGAATGGAGGAAAGTAGCAGTTCAACCCTTCAGGGTCCCCGCTGTGGGGCAGGAGCTCACAATGCTCTCCCCTCCAGAAACGAAAGGTGCCCTTCTGGGAGAGAACACCTGAGCAGGAAACTACATGAGCTTTGTCATTCTTATACCAACCAGATTTCCCAAATGAAAATTAAAGAAAATAGTGAACAAAGAACAATGTAAATATTGCTTCTTCCTAAAAAAATGATATTCCTGCTGACCCTCCACACAGAGTTCTAGTGATTTGTGTATTTTTTAATACCAGCTCTGAAACTCACCTGTAAGGGCCAGTTTAAGACTCATGCAACTTTCAAACTTGAGGACATTAAAAGTACATGTGAAGCCATATTTTTTACTATTAAATACTAGAAGTTGATATTAAAATCTGCAAGCAAAGGGAAACCCAGCTCTTGCTCCTTCACATGACGTGTTTTTGTGGAGTCTCCTGTCTCCTAACATAATTTTCAATTGATTTGAGCCAAAAGTTCAATTTTCTCCTTGATATTCTGGCATTTTATGAGATCTGGTCCTCTGAATGTAACTAATACTACAACGAAGAAGCAACAAAAACTCATAAAGCATAAAGTCTGCTGAGAGGACACGAACTCCAATGTTTGAGAAAAAAACCAGCCTCTCATGTTTCCTTCCTTCTCTTTTTAATGCCTGCTACACTCATCATCCTATAATGAACAACCAATATTTCAAAAATATTTCCCTTGAAAAAAAAATGGAACAGGATACTTAAAATGGGAGATTAATCCATAAATTTCCCAGACTGTCACTAGGATTCACCAAAAGAAATTTACAATTTTAAAATGGAAAAAAAATTCATCAATTAATTATCTTTCAGATAGCTGCCTATCTGCTTGAACAAAAATATATGGGTTTACAAAAATATATGGGTTTATTTCTTAAAAGTCAGATCAAAGGTGCTTTAGAAAATTAACATCTTTCTTTTATTACAAAAGGGAAGATAAATCAAGATGTGGTTTTATTCTCGAAACTCACCTCCTGGATTTATGATAACATAAAAAGAAACCCCAGTCCTTAAGATTCCACCTTCTCTTTTAACATTGGGGTAATTGAATCACGTTGCATCCCATTCATTACTGTGGCTGTCCTCTATGCTTATAAAAAGCAAAAACAGGAGATAGAAAATAGACTGGTAATTGCCAGGTGCTGGGGAGAATGGGGATTGGGGAGCTCAGAACTCGACAGAGAGGGTAAATGTGTAGTAGTACATTCACAATGTCGAATGTACAGCTGTGAACGTTCTAAATGTAACTGAACTGAGAACTTTTAATTGGTTGTGTGAATTTCACCTCAGTAACACAAAAGAAAACAAAAAGGGAAAATTCCAGTGTTGCCCTAAGGACAGCATCCCATCAGCAGCTCACGGACAGCAAGAGGTCGGTTAGGAGCAGGGGCACATGCAGTGGGACTCTGTGCTACAGCACCCACTCGTGAAAAGAAGACCCTGTATCCTTCCCAACTACAGAAGAATTCTAGCTGCTAAACCAAAGACTGGGGCACCGCCAACCTCAAAAGAGAGTTGGCCTGGGGCGCCTGGGCGGCTCAGTTGTTAAGCTGCTGCATTCAGCTCAGGTCATGGTCCCAGAGTCCTGGGATTGAGCTCTGCGTGGGGCTACCTGCTCTGCTGGAAGCCTGCTTCTCCCTCTCCCATTCTCCTTGCTTGTGTTCCCTCTCTTGCTGTGTCTCTGTTTCAGATAAATAAAATCTAAAAAAAAAAAAAAAAAGTTGGCCTAAAGGTGAAGGGATCTGGGTCTGGCCGCAGCTCTATGGACAGAGCTAAATTATGCTATGTCTCCTTGTCTTGAAGTGGGGATAATTATGCCTCACAGCACAGGGCGGCTGGGAAGGTCACATGGGCAGTATCCCACATGAGAGAGCATATACAACATGATTTCCTTTGGGGTGCTCAAAAAAAGAAAAAAGAAACAGCTGTATAAACTATGGCTGGCAAATCGAGAAGACAGCCAAGTCTGGCTGGAAGAGAATGACGAGAGACACACAGACCGATGAAGGACCACCAAACACTGAGGGCCACAGAGCAAGTGGAATGTTGATGGACCAGCCCCAAACTGTTCACTCCACCCATGAGCAAGACGCACTGTAAATATCAAAGGTTAACCACAAACAGGGATTTTGAAGATGAGACACTCTATGTGACAGGTGCATTCACACTGGCTTTCAAATTTAACATTTCCTACACATAATCCCAGTTTTAAAATTTAACATCACTTATCTTGAGAACAGAACATCGCCTGTAACCAGCTTCCTTAAACACACACAGACACACAGACACAGACACAGACACACACACACACACGATTCTAATTACATGATGGAATTCCAACCCAATGACATCATCAAGCGGTAGCACTAGCCATCTTGTCTCTCTCATAGTTACTTTCTCTAAATGTTCTCCCAGTTAATGACCTAGCCAGCCCCCCCTAAGCAGGCTTAACCTAACTTCACAGCCCCGTGCTAGGACATCAGTATTCCAGAACCTGGTGTGATTCTCCTTGAGTTTCTTCCTCATATGGATAGAACTAAGAAGCCCATATTTTTATACTCCAAAGACCCTGTTCTGGTCATTTTAACAATTCTGAAACAGTAACAAATGTAAAGTTTGAAACTAAATGGAAAAAGATTGATATTTTTTCATTAGTACTTAGGATATTTTGAGCACATCAGTGAAGATTCTGGCCCTGAATATGAACGATGTGGACACCAAAGACAAGAGGTGACCTATAAATCTTTCTCTTATTTATTCACAAGGGTTTCCCAGCTATCAGAAAATAAACAGTACTCGTCCAAAGTTCCAGGCTTTTTTCTCATCTACAGTCCAGCAAAGTGATTTTGACAAAGGCAAAGACAGGATAATCCCCCTTGGTCTGGATTACCACCACATATTCTTAGAACTGCCTGATATGTACAAACGAGATGATTTCCTGCTCACAGGGACCCTTTTCCTACCCCCCCCCCCGGCAAACAGGGTAACTCCATCAAAAGTAGTTTATGCTGTCTGCCAGAAGAAAAATGAAGTCATGCAGAAATGTTGGATAACTGAATGCTTTCTGTTTACATTTATGAATGTCTGATGGTATAGGGGCAGGTCCGAGCGATCATCAGTAATGCCTATTATATTCCTTTTGCAGTGAGGAAGCTGAAATAAATATATAAGGGATAGAAACATTGTGTTCTGTGCTGTATACAAAATAACTCATTTAGTATAAATTAATCAGTGGTGGAGCAAGCTTTAAAACTATTTCTTAGTGAAGAAGATGACTGAATGAAAGAGAAGACAGAACGTATTTTGTTAAGATTATATATATATTAGTGCCTGGGTGGCTCAGTGGGTTAAGCCTCTACCTTCAGCTCAGGCCATGACCCCAGGGTCCTGGGATCGAGCCCTGCATCAGGCTCTCTCTTCAGCAGGGAGCCTGCTTCCCTCTCTTTCTCTGCCTGCTGCTCTGTCTACTTGTGATCTCTCTCTCTCTAATAAATAAATAAAATCTTTTAAAAAAATTCTATTTATTTTAGAGAGAGTGCAAGCAGGGGGAGGGGCAGCGAGAGAATCTCACGCAGACTCCATGCTGAGCATGGAACCCAATGTGAGGCTCGATCTCATGACCCTGAGATCATGACCTGAGCCAGAATCAAGAGTCAGACATATAACCGACTGAGCCACCCAGAAGCCCTGAAGACAGAATGTTTCTAAAGTATGTTTAGAAATGTTTATTATGTAAAGAATGTTTCAAAAAAGTGTTGCCTACTGAAAACACATGGATGGGAGGGCAGTAGGGAAGTGACAAGGCCAAAGAACTTGGAAAAACACTGAAGTACTTTTGCAAAGAAATACCAAAAGAGGTCAATGTATATAAAATAGAAATTGAAGGACCTGAAGATTAATATATTCACAACATCTTTATGAGAGGAGTGAAGTTTGAGGCCCTTGGCACATTCAAAATTGTACAGAACACATTATATGGAAAACTTTTGCCTGAAATGAACCCAAAGTTCCAAACAGGATCAGGGAGGCAGCACCTGGGGGACGAGCTGCTTGGTGAGCTGAACTTGACAGTAAGAGGTTTATAGGGCTTGACTGAAAGCTAGAGAAGAAAGATAATTTTAAAAAATTATGTTGAGGACAAAGTCCATCAGAAAATAGAAATATTAAGAGTCAGCCTAAGAATGGACCAGGAGAGCATTAAACACAGTGTAAGAGAAGAACAAGCCAGGTGATAAGAGAGCACTGGAGGGGACACCTGGGTGGCTCAGTTGGTTAACCCGACTCTTGGTTTTAGCTCAGGTCATGATCTCATGGGTTGTGAGATCGAGCCCTGGTTTTGGACTCCACGCTCAGCAGGGAGTCTGACTGGGGATTATCTCCCTCTCTCTCCCTCTAAAATAAATAAGTAAATCTTTAAAATAATAAGAATGCACTGGAAATCCAAAATGACTGCATTTATAAGAAAGTGACAGGCAGCGCTGCAGACATTTTGTTGGCTGTTCGGGCAGGAAAAAAGAAGCCATAAGCTACTTACTATGGGGTCAATGAGAAGTACTGAAAATTATTGAAAATCAAATATATTTTTTAAACGTAAGCTATTATCATTATTTTTGTCATTACCTTAAATGGCTGGGAAATAAACCTCAAACTCTGGTATTTGACAAAAGCTCCTTGCAGATCATCTGTGTCCCAATTTCCTTTTTCTACATATACATTATCCAAAGCTTTGAACCACAGAACAACAAAGAAGGTTATGGAACAAATATCCACATGCTCAGAGGCGAAGATGATGGCCAGAAAACATGCCTCCATCAAATCCAACTTCTAGAAAGGAATGGGACAGAGATAGAGAGTGGCATTTGCGATATACACAGCCAGCCCTTCCTTCTCTTCCTCCTTTCAAAAGTACCTACTGAGCAGTGATCCTGTGCCAAACTCTGGTCCCGGAAAGACATGGGACACCAGGGTGCATATTTACTTACAGAAATAAATCCTGCCTTCAAGGAGCATACAATCAAGCAGAAGGAGTAAGACGAATATGCAGATAACACTGAACAAAGGTAAAGTATTGCCAGGGTGTGCATGGCAGGACCTATACACCCACAACCGGGGCATGTGAAGCAATTATAACAAACCAGGGAGTTGGAAACAGTTAGATACTTTGGTAGCATGAATGTCAGCTAGAAAAGGTCTATCATCTGCTCTCTGAGCATCTGAACAGAATCTTAATACAGACAGAATGCAGAATGCATAGCCTAAATATGATTTCAAATAACTGGACCACGGTTTTTATTTCCCAGCTGTACATGGGGCACAGCTGAATTTTTTAAAATCTTCCTGTATAACAAGTAAGTTTGACCTCCAGCAATAACTCTTGTTCCCAGACGAATATTCCTGAAAGAAAAATATATTCAGACTTTGAAGACACATTGCTCAAATTGCTATTTGGAAAAATTACACACTCATAAACCAAGAAGAAGCAGTCTGATATGTTGGAAAGATGAGGTATCTGGGCAAGTCCTTAAACCCCCCTGTGCCTCTTTTCTCATTAACAAAATAAGGGAGAGGGCAGATCACTCAGAGGGTGCCTATAACCATAAAATAAGATGACGCAGAGAAGATCCTTTTAAAACTCTTAACCGTTACACCATCATATGTTCTCTCCAAGTTGCTGGTGTACGGTCATAAACATCTGTTCCTGCATGTGAGCTCTTGCTGGGTTTCATCCATTTCCTCACATTCATAGGGTAGAGAATGCACGGGTTTGAAATTTTGTAACCTCAATATTCTGAAGCCTTTAGAGTGGCTTCCAATTGAAAGTCATCTTTTTAATGTCCACTGAAGGGAATTTACACTATATTTATGGCCTGGACATAATCATTACCTTCCAATAAAAATGACTCATTAAATAAAAAGCAATTTTCACCCATGAGCTCTTAGGATATACTTGCTTACTTATGGAAATCCAATAGCTTCTTGCTCAATAATTTCTGCATTTCTCAGGACAATTATTTGGGGTTCGTATATCTGTTCAGGAGTTGCCAACTCAGAGCAACTGAAAAACACTAAAATACAGAAAACAATAACAACAAACACCCAAGTGGACAAAAACACACTTGACTATCCAAAATGAGCAATTCTAGGATCCATCTGAGAGAGAGAGAAAACTGCTGATCTTTATTCACCTTCTGGTCAGAAGCCAAACACAGCAAGGCTGGTGTTTTTAACCTCTTTACTAGGAAACCCATGTGCCAACTAGGAAATAATTCCCTTCAACAGAGAGACATCTTCAGGTCATCTACTCAAACCTGCCAAGCTCTGCATGTTCCATTAGCATCTGGGACCCCCAGAATGATTTGCTTTCTGCCCAAGAGCCAACCCCACATCCATATTCCCTACGTGGGTTTCTTCCCCACTGTAGATCTGTCTGCCTGAAAACAGAATTAACTGGAACAGTATCAGACAAAGAAAACAATTTAAGTTTATGAAAAAACTGGAAATATGACCTCACAGCTGGAGAAACTGTGCTGTTTTGAACAGAACAAATGAATGGAGAAGCCTCTCTTTCCTACCCAGCCCTGCCTAAGTGGCCTGGCCAGTCATTCCCAGCAGAGAATTTCCAACATCCTAGAGCTCACACTTGGGGACGAGAGTACCAGGGGGTATCACTTGGCTCAACCTGCCTTCCAGGAGCCCCAGGGAGATGGTTTGTAATTTGCTCATGTTTTTAACAGCTCCCTAATATTTTATAATGGCAGTGCTACTGTTTCTCATTTCAGTGTCTAATGTTTTAATGTAGGGTTTATTTATCTTACCCAAAACAACATAATAATTGCAGAGTAGAAAAACCACTTTGGGAAAAGGAGTGTTGTTTGCATATGCTAATGACTTAATTTAAAGAGTTCTGTGACTAAAAACAGAGGATGTGGGATTTTAAAAAGTGCTCTTTCATCTTTGCTTCAAATGTGAGGTATGATGTTTTTAGGTCAGGGAACAACAGAATTTGTTCTGTTGTAATAGTTGAAATAGTTGTAAAACACCGTAAAGGACGGTCATCTAAAAACCTCCCATGTATAAAATGCGCACATAGTTAACTCTGACATCAGCATTCTAGTAAAAAGTGATGTTTCTTACAGCCAATCCAGTAATCATACCTTTCGGTAATAAATATGGTTAATGACGACAACCAAAAACATCAAAAAAACCCGCCAAACCCCAAAACTTCTGAAACATCTTCGGAATCAAGACCGGTCTGAGCAGAGCAGAACGAACTCATGCTTACAAGTCCTGAGTTCAAGGCTCCCTGCACCAGCTAGGGGCCGTGGAAAAGTCAGTTAACTCAGTAAGTCTCACCTTTTTCCACTGTCAACTCAGGACACTGGGCTAACTGTGCCCAAAAGAATCAACAAAGATTTTTTTATATTATTTTTTTAAAGACCTATATATTTATTTGAGAGAGCATGAGTGGGAGGGGCAGAGAGACAGGGAAAGGGAATCTCAAGAAGACTCTGCACTTAGCACGTATGGAGCCCCAAACACTGGGCTGACCTCATGACCCCGAGATCACGACCCGAGCCAAAACCAAGACTCAGACGCTTAACTGACTGGGCCACCCAGGTGCCCCAAAGGGTTCATAAACATCCCGTTCAGGTCCCCACCCAGGTACTCAGGAGTGCGTGTGCACATGCATCCAGGTGCGGAAGGGGTAGGGAGTAGAGAAGGATCCTTGTCAAGGTGAAGGCTAAGGGAAGCCATGCTCTCCAATTCTCCTAGACCTACAGTGAAGACACACCACAGCAAATCATCAGGGATCCATTCGGTATCTCAGAGAGATGACAATGTTTGTGACTTCCTAGATGGAGGATAGTTAATTGGAGGATCTGATGGCAAACTCATTTATAGACGTTATACAGCATTATGTCCTCTACGTAGATTCTTCAGAAAGTAAACTTCGCATTTTATTCCATCATTCTATCATTATTCGCATTAATTCCATCATGCAAGAAACCCAAGAATCATGGATCTCTTAACCATATAGATCCAGATCTGACCTCCAAACCCACCCCTCCCTGTCTCTTGAAAATCTTTCCTAAAGTCCCTGGGACTCAAGGTGTTTTTGGAAACATTACAAAAGGTTTTTGAAAATACCTAGGAAATAAATTGAGTTTTCCACGTAGACAAGGTTCACAGTATTCTTGTGGAAATGCTGATGGGGTGAATGGTACTGGAGACCAACATGAATGAGATTATTACACAAATTGATGCACACACACACACACATAAACTGGAGAAGTCTAAGGAAATAGTTTACTCTGGCTTATTTTCTATCCGTCAAGATTTTTCTCAAGCTGGCTTAGTGGGAGCTCCAGCCTCTGCTGTACCAGCTATAAATAATATGAATCTTCCTAGGATCCCAAGAAACATGAACACCGGTGACATCAGTATAAAAGTGTCAAACCTAGCCTCTTTTAAATTAAAAAAAAAAAAAAAAATTGAAAAGACCACTTCCAGGTAAAAATCCAGGGGGAAAGTCATCCAAATATAACATGAAGTTGTTTATTCAAAATTGAGATGGAGAGTACTAACTTTTGCTCTTGGATTTAAGTCAACATACTGTATAGAAGGTGTGTGAAATCAGGGTGAAAGTTCAATGTTGCTTTTCTTGCTCAGGGATTTTAAAGAAATCGAGTCATTCCAAGTATGATATTTCTCTCTCTTTTCTAAATTGCATTCCTATGCCCACCTAGGGCATGCCTCTATGTATTGGCTACTACAGTATTTCAAAGAGGATTTGAGACATTTCTTCAAAAAGGATTTGAGACATTTCTTCAAATTATATACAATCCAAAATACCAGTGTTTAGTACAGATCATGAGTCCAGCATGGCATAATTCCTTGCTATTTGTCACAATTGTTAAAGAATCAAATATGTATTGCATGCAAACATGATGACTTTTTTCTCTTTGTTTAAATAAACTCCAGGGTAACTAGACTTCTAAAAGAGAATCCAGTTCAACTGTAATTCCTTGACAATCAGTAATTTGCATATAGGATGTGTATGTATTTCCACTTTTCCTACCACATGCCTTATCCTCCCCATTAGAATGGAAGTCCTCTGAGCAAGGGGCCAACCTCCACGCTCAACAGCTAGGACATCACACCTGACACAGAAGATGCTCAGTCCAATAGGTTTAAAGACATTACAATTGACGGTAATAAAAGTACAACTGCTGCAAAACAGTACTCAGAAAAATGGGGTCCAGAAGGAAGGTGGGAAACAAATATAGTAAGAGAGGGGGCGACCAAAAGCTATTGCTCTTATGCAGTAGGTGTGCTGAAGTTAAAGGAAATTTGAGATGGGGTATATTTACATTAAGACTTTTTTTTTAAAAGACTTTATTTATTTATTTGACAGAGAGACAGCGAATGAGGGAACACAAGCGGGGGTGGGGGGTGGGAGTGGGAGAAGCAGGCTTCCCGCTGAGCAGGGAGCCTGATGCGGGGCTCGATCCCAGGATCCTGGGATCATGACCTGAGCAGAAGGCAGATGCTAAATGACTGAGCCAGGTACCCCCACATTAAGACTTCTGATTAACTGGAAAATACTTTTAAATGGGAGACTTCTGTGTTTAACTAACTTGCATTTATAATAATTGTGTCTTTTATATTATATTCTGCCTATAGTTAGCTCAGAGTGGTTTTGTTAATCACAGAGTACTGACTTGAGTTTGTCTGGGGCAATCAACCAGGTTTGCTCCTTGTTTGTATCCTCCATGTTAAAACCACCAGTTTATAAATCTAAAATTCCTGCAGGACATTATCTAGGTCATCTCCTTAGTGAGGCATTCTTTGGAATCCACTGCCACGGGTGACACTTCCCTTCTCCTTTACTTGCATTGTTTTTCTGCTTAGCACTTAAACCCATCTAACATACTATACAATACACTTACCTTGACTATGACCTACTTCTCCAGTAGAATATTACAAAGAAAAGGACTCTTGTCCATTTGGCTCACTGGTCTGATTCGGTGCCGAGAACAATGTCTGGCACACAGTTGGTGCTCCACATATGTAATATATATGATATAACATAACATAACATATTATATAATATCAAATATATAACATAATTATATAAAACATATATTATTATGTATGTTAAATACATAATATAGAATAACATATATAACTCTACTATTATATACTATGTATAGTTATATATGTTATTCTATATTATGTATTTTACTATTTATTTATGGATTTTATATTGTAAATTGTATTATATATTGTGCATTTGTTATATTGAATACATTTATTTAGTCTGTATTATATGTCCATTATATGTTACATAATGTATTATATAATGTATATTAAAATAAATGATTGTATACTGCAGATATTCCACTAAAGCTCCTAGCAACAAAGACACATGAGGAAATGGGATGCCCAGAGCAGGCGGGAGTGGCATTTTTCTGGGAAGTCCCAAACATGCAGTCCTCAGGAGCATCATACGGTCAGGAAAAGAGCAAGGGCTGTGGAGTAAGGCAACGTGAGCTGAAGCCTTGGTTCTGTTACTTACTAGCTCTGTGCAATTGGACAAGTCATTTAACCTCTCTACACTTCAGTTCCCACACCCATAAATCTGGGATAATAACAGTACCTGCTCGTAAATTCAACGCGAGGACCGAGTGAGCTCAAGTACGGGAAACAGCCCGCAGAGCAAATAACAGAAGGCATCTGTCCTTAAGTGTGGGATGATAGTGGGGACGGTGCTGATGAGCAGGAATGGGAAGGTGATTATGACTCCGTGACAAGGAGTGAAGATGGGAAAGTCAGTTCTGCAGACAAAACCCTCAGAAAACCCCCACCTCTAGCTGCTCTTCAACCTCCCTCTGCATTTCCAGCCCATGAATTCATGCACACGCGTTTGAGAAAACGGCACTCATATGTCCCAGGCCCACAAGAAAGGCGAGGTACTAAAAAGACGTTTTGCCGGCATCAGTCGAAGATCACAAAGTGCGGCCACTTTCCCCTTGTACTTCCAAGCGGTGCAAGGGCCAGAGAAACAGGAACCCTAATGCCTTGGACAAATCAGAGCCTTTGGGAAATGTGTCGTTTTATGTAGCTGAGTTTTCTAAGGAGTCGAGCCTCTGCCCAGGGAGGCATCACAGTTTGAGGGGTGGAGTTTTGCTTTGTTTAGCTTTTGTGGTTTTGATGAAAAAAATCTTTCCCCAATACGTTGAACTTCTCTACCCAGATCCAGTGTGTGTGGTGCCAAGACGCGCTCAGCCCAGCCCCCTCCACAACCCTCAGGCCTCAATTTGTTCCCTAGCTTCGGACAGGAATGCCCGCTGCTACAACAGAAAAACGAGCCCCCCACACACCGCCCACCCCCTCCCCACCGAGCACGGCCGGGTAAGAGAGACTGTGCCAACAAAGTCCTGGATCCCTCAGTTGCCCAGGCACACCAAGCACAACCCAGAAGAGGGAGTTAAACCGCCACCCCGACCATGACGAAGCTCATCAATAAGAGGTTAAAAATGGGCAAGAGCCAACAGAAGGACGCTCACCCTCCCCTCCAACCCTGAGATGCAGCGCTCCTATGTGGCTTCCCTGGAGACACACAGGGACACTGAGAAACATGCTGGGTTTTGTTGTGAAGCTGTAACCAATTTAATAATGTAACAATTTATATTTGGTCTCCTTTCCTTCAGGCTGGCTTCCTCCCCACTGCCCCCCCCCCCCCGCATTCCCCTGGGATCGCACCCTTAATAAAACATTAGCCTGCAGTGTAACTTTTGCCCCAGGGTCTGTTTTCTAGGGAACCTGGCTCTCTACATTGATTGAGGCTCTCCTATAATGATCAGCTATTACACCACGTGGTAATGAAGCGATGGGCTCCCTCTGGGTTCCAGCCCTTAAGGAGACACTTAGGGCTGTTTATCCAGAGAATGTCTGAAGTGTAGTGATTAAGAACTCGGAATCTGGTGCTGGCCTGCCTTCTTTAAATCCCAGCTCTCCAGGGCTCTGAAACCTTGGACAGTCATTTAAAATCTAGCTTTTGTTTCCTCATCCATAAGATGTGGGTAGTCAGGGTACCCACCTCATAGAATCCTTGTGAGAAGTAAATGACTGAATACTTATTTAGTGCCTGGGATGTGACAAACACACGATGTGGGTTAGCTACTTGTTCCTCTTGCTGTCCGATCACATACAGGGTAACAAAGTTACTTCTCACTGTTGTTATAAGCCTTTCTACAACAATATCTCTGCTTTGTGATTTCTAAAATACTGTAGGATAGGTATTGGGAAGTCTAGCTAATTAGAATTATGTGCAAAGTAAGGAAGGTCTGGGCAAAAAAGGAAGAGTTCAGGTATGCCAATGCAAATTCTTTTTAAAGTCTATTTACAAGGCCCCCAACAGCAATTTTTGCTTCCATCCTAGTTCTTGAAGGTATCCTACCAAATTATGAAGTTCTCAATTAGCAAGGTATTATTAGACACATTTTGCAGTCATGCTGTGTGACCATGGGATACAGAATTTTGACTTAGCGTGAACACCCTTGACATCTTACACTATCCTACTTCAGAAACACAAGATTTTAGTGACCCACAAACATAGTTCTCACACATTCCAATCCTGATTATTTGTGCTCTGGGCTAAAACTACAGAGAGGACTACACCTGCACTTTTTGCAACCAGAACAATGTTTTATGAAATTGTTATCCCAAATTGAATCACTGTGTTTTCCTTTCCAAGCTGATTCAGTTTAGCCACGTGGTAAACATTCCTTTAGAAGTGTCCTCAAAAGGGGTGAGAAAGACATAGATAAATTCTACCCAGGTCTGGGGAGAGATGTGTGATCTGCATGAGGACAGGTGTGACCTTTCAGGAGAAGACTTGAACTTTATGCTCCATCCCCATGACTTTGTTCAGGATCTCAGAGCCTCATACTAGCTCAAGTCTGACATATGATATCCCACGGATGGAATTCCCTATCAAAGCTGACCTCCAGTCAATGTGTATTTTTTTAAAGACTTTATTTTTTTATTTGACAGAGAGATCACAAGTAGGCAGAGCAGCAGGCAGAGAGAGAGGGGGAAGCAGGCTCCCTGCTGAGCAGAGAGCCCAATTCGGGGCTTGATCCCAGGATCCTGAGATCATGACCTGAGCTGAAGGCAGAGGCTTAACCCACTGAGCCACCCAGGTGCCCCAAGTCAATGTGTATTTTTAATACTTAAAGGGCTTTATCAGGTTCCAGTCAATGAAATCAGAAACATCCTACCAACGCCAGCAGCCCATGGGCAGGGAAATTACTAGGAGATGTGCTACTGATATATTCATTAGGACAGTCATAAATTAGATTATCTATAATAAATTTTAATAATAATGTGGACACAATGGTTCAGCAAAATCCCTAAGATTTAGGGGAAATCCCCAAGTCATGCTTTTAGGGTACAGATAATGAGTCTAAATAAAAGAACTCCAACAGTTATTAGGACAGCCCTCAAAGGCTCTTTATATCTGTTTCCAGATCTTGGTGTACCTTACTGCCGAATTCCCAAATGGGTGTTATAAAGAGAGTGGGCCCAAGGAACTATGCAATTCTCTCACCAGCCAGCTGCTCCAAAAAGGCAGTGAGCCCAAGACGCTAAACTTCTTGACCTTGCAGATTTCTTAGTCTCCAAGTGCTGCTTTGGCTAGAGAACTTCCAGAACACCTCCGTGAGATATTCAGACTTCCCAAGGCCTGATCCATTCACATGCAGCCTAGATCTTGTATCTTTTGCACTGTCTGTCTGCTAGTTCAGTAATAACAGAGAAGGATAATGACCTTAAACCTGGTGCAGGTGTCTCTGGCACCAGTCTTCAAAGCAAGGACTTTGAGACTTGGTCTAGCTCAGTCACTCACCCCCCCACTACTGACCTTGAAGACTTATTTCTCTCTGAAATAATGTTCATTTACTAGCAATGCTAGGTAGATGCCGATCTAACATGAAGCTATCGGACTCCAAGCTTCCAAGCTCCAGAGAGGAACCTAGCGATGTTTACATGCTTATACTTTTTTATACCTTTTTTTTTTGCAAAAGTAATATATTTTAACCACAATAACTTAAAACTCCTTTCTCTTTCCCCTCCAACTTCTCCTCTATTACATTTTGCATCATCAGGTAGAATGGCTGCAGGCATAAGGCGGAATTGAGCTAGAGATACATTTAGTTTGTATTCTGTGGCATACATTTACATGGTTTTCCATCAATTCCAGTTGAGACAAATTGTTGTTAGACGCATCCCAGTGCAGGAATGGCTTCCAAAGACACTCCTACTACCTACTGGACTGAGAGACCCAACACTGTAGCATGGACATGAAAGACTAGAACTTATATCATTATATGAACATATCCTGTGGTGGTCATAATGATGATGACAATTACTACCAGAGGAGGGGGTTGGGGGGGGGGCAAGCTCAAATATACAGAGCCAGACGCTAGCTTGTGGAAAATTCCCCAATCATTAGATATGTACAGTTGTAACTAGAAGACTTGGTTCTTGCCTCTGGAGTCAAAAACGAAAGTTCTCTCCTGAAATGCAGCATACAAGTTATAAACACACCACAATCTTTTTCCTTTGTTGATTAGACTCCCTGAAATGGAAATTACTGGACTCTTTTTGTTTACAGAGCACAGACAAGTAAATGTATTAGCAGCAAAGGTGTCTGTTAGAGCTCACAGGAAAAAGAAACTCAATAGAGATTTTTTTTAAAATTTGACACCAGTGTAGAATATTTACATAACATTACCAATAACAAGCCACTACCATGGAGTAACATGTCTAAACCCTCACCAATAACAAATTTCAATCAAACAGCACTGGAAGAAAATGAAATAATCTTTCTTTACTTTCTATAGAAACAATTGCAAAATTGTTATCCCATGAAGAGGCAATCAAACCAAAAATACAACCAAAAAATGTAGGCAAAAGAAAGCATTAGAGGGGTAGGTCAGGAATTTAATCAACAGAATATATTATTTTTCTGAGTTTTGTGGTATTTGCGGTTGTTTGTTGACTTTTAAACTTAAGAGTTGCTGTGATTTCCTTCCTCGATTCAAACAAATACATTAATTTTGTAGTTGTACATTTTTATGCTTTTTCTCAAAGCTGGCACCCCAGATGATACAAGGTATGCACTTCAAGCCTCACAAAACTTGGACCTGCTTCCGGGGTTAGACATTCCTTGACAATTAAGCCAGGCTTATATATCATCATCAACTCACTTTAATGCTCTGGTTATCTCTCATACTGTCTTGTCTCCGATTGGAATTTGTAAAAATCATCCCGCAATGCCAAAGGGTGATGCTGAGGCCACAATAAACATGATGAATGGCGAGCACAAGGCACTCACTTACTTTGTGTCACTTACGCATCACACAGTTTGTAATTACATGCTCTTCTGTCTCACTGCTAGCCCTTGACTTAATCATGTGTGCATCCTTTTTAGTGCAAAGTACCCTGCCCACAGGGAATCAGTGAACTGCAAATGTGGGAATGAGGGAAGAAAGAGATGGTAAGAAAAAAGGAAGAAGGGAAATGGAGGGAGAAGAGGCAGACTTTTTAGGAAGCAAGTGGAGAAAAAACTATGAAAACTGTTTAAGCTTTATTTTATAGATCTTGGGGGTAAACCACATGATGTTTTCACCATAATGTGTGTGTGTGTGTGTGTGTGTGTGTGACTTCAATTTTCGCTTAATTCTTTCAACTTTTATTCACTTTTTGACTCAAGACATTTCATATTCAATATGTTGTTTTAGCTCAGTATTATTCTCACCAACATACTTTTTAAAAGCAACTAAAATATTAACTACATTATGCAAATGAAAATGTGAATTTAATCACAAAGAGTGGCCCTAGAGGAGCCACTAAATCCTCCAACATCCAAAGAGAAAATTGGAGACTCCTATTCTAGTCAATAGTTCGTATACCGGTGCCCAGAATTTAATATAAATTGAATTGAATCTTACACACAACTCTTTGTAGATTCTGTCTGTCGATAAGACATGCTTTCATAAGAATCAGCAAGCTAAAAATACAGACTAGAGCCCATTTTCATTTCATTTTCTTTTCAGTAAAACATTGTGAATGTAGTGGCATCACATAAATATTTATCGAACCCTATAATTCTTCCAAATGTAATGATAAATGACAGTATCCTTCAATGTGCACATAAAACACCTACAAAAAACATTTTTTAGATGACTGAAATGAGATGCAATCTATCCAAAGGAGAACCGCTAATAGAAGAAGTAATCATTTGATAGTCTTTGTAACCTCTCCTTACTGGACCTCTGAGGCTTTACTCTCTGTTAACTGAAGAAATAAAAACAATTTAGTATCACACAGCACTGGGGACTCTGACAAGAAGAGCCAGGTAAGTCACTGAAAACTTCCCTTATTGATATAAAAGGAAGATGGATTTCAGAGAAAAGAACCACACAAGTTTTCAGGTTGTTGGCTTGTCACACTATTTGTACTTCCTCTTCATGGTTGTCATTATTTTTATCATTTACTAGTTGCACGGGGATAATAGCAGCTCAAACTTGATACACAACACAGACATAATTACTGATTTGGACCAACAATCCTCTATTAAGACCTAAACTGCCTTTAGCCAACAGTTAAGAAAAGGTCAAGAAGAAGGCACCTGCTGAAAACAATCATAAGAGCATGCTGTTCATTATTTTCCAGAAGCTTCTAATCCTCGCTCCCACCTGGCTTACATGATAACTACTAAATTCATCTGAATGTTGTACAGTGTTCAGGGCTCCTCTGGGAAACATTATTTTCCTCTTAAATAACTATGATACAAAGTCTGGAGCTAAGGTTAAAAATCCAGAGCCAAGAAAAGTTTCTGCTGTCACTTGATCGTAACTTCATTCTTCTGGTCCCAAGTGGAAATTTTAAGGGCAAGCTTGGGCCAAAATTCAATGAGTCTCCTTTGATTTAGATGGGTGGTGGTGAAAATATTGCCTTGAAAACAGTGAGGATGGATAATGCCTTTCAGTCTGGAATTGTCAGAAATTGTACCAAAGCTGCCAAATAACATCTGTCTTACTCTTCAGCCTGTCAAAGAGGAGTTCAAAGATAAGTTTGGAGAAAAGAAGCTGGAAAGATTAACAACTATCCATAAGATAAAATAGGATTTCTGGCATCTCTGAATAAGAAAAAGGAAGCTTGTATATTATTATATTATGTAAGATACGTGCTACTATGAGAATCACTCACCCCTTTAAATACCTGGGCTAGCACTAACAGCTTCTGCAATAACAGAAAGCTCCTCATTTTTTCCCAAAACACAGATTTTCCTGTTCCTAGTTTAATTTACCAACCCCCTGCCCTTGATTCTCTGATGATTAGAGACTTCAGATAAAAGAGTATTAGACTGAGCACTGGTACTAGCAAACAACTCTTCAGTTGAACTAACTTAAATAAAAGCTACTCAGTTATAGGACTTTATTCTTTTCCTTGGCCACTAGCTGAAGTATGTCCCTCTCCCTATAGAAGATAAAGGTACAGCATCACAACATTTGAAAACTTGAAATCTCAATACCACACCATCCATCCAAATCCCTCTTCTTCCCACGTTTGGTGGGAGAGGGTCTTCAGGAAAGCAAAAATTATCTACTCATTATAAACAACACATGGAAAATATAAACTAGATAGGGACACAAAGTCCCCTGGTTTCACTTTCTTTTTTTCTTGCAAAATGAAAACAATAGATAATTATGACCTCTCTACTCTTCTTCCTGGCCTCCAGTGGAACGTGCCAATACACAGGGCAGCACTGCAGAAACTGGAGTTAATAGGATTTGCTGAAAAACATCAGCCTTTGAAATATTTTTGAACTTAAAAATATGTTTTAGAAATACCTACATAAAAAAAATATTTTATCAGGCAGCGTCCTGATAGAGAAGAGACAGCACACTCCCAACCGGGTTATTGAGAAACATGTAATAAACAGACTATTTACAAAGGCGTAGGCAGGGTTTAGAGAAAATAATGCAGCATTACAGGGTTGAAAACTGTGGGGAGCTGTTTCTACCCCTAAGAGGGTACAGCCAAGCCACAGTAACCAGTATGGAAAGAATCAAAGGGATAAATACTCTGACCTAATTCTCTTCTCTACATTCCCAATGGCAGGACTAACAGATACCAGGGAACAAAGAAGCCCACAGGCCAAGGAACTCAGGCACCTGGACACAAAGCAGAAAGAAGGGCGGGAAATGGATCTGGAGAGGTCAAAGGGAAAAAGCTAGTACAGATACTGAACACAATCATAAAGTTATATTCATTTGTTAATAGAATATATGTTCACTGAAAATAATAATTCGCTTTACAGTGTTAACAAGTGTGAGATGTTTCTTTTGGGGGTCTGAGTGAACCCAAATGTACTTTAGGTCTCCTAAGCGTCTATCAATTGTACCAAAATGTTTAAAAATAAAGAGAGCACCCATGCTTACGTGTGTTAGAGGGATACTGGCTGCAGATTCAATTTATAGAAAGGTAAATATAAATGCACATGTCTTGTGTATGTGAGCTCTGTCTCTTAAGACACCAGATGTGTGAAAAAAAGGACACAACTGTGCCTATCTCATATGATGCCAGAATGAGACACAGGTAGAAAGCATTTTACACAGAAATTGGCACACAGATAGCACTGGGTGAATAGTAAGCACTGTCACCATCGCCACCAGCAATGCCACCTGCTGCTGCCTTCTGACCTCTCGGGCAGCCAGGGAAACTTCCGTACCTGTAGCTCTCTGGGTCATCTGTGCCCAGCCCTGGCCCTATGCATAGGGAGCGCACAATCAACATTAGATGATGAGACAGTGGTGAGAAACATTTGGAATAAAGAGAGCATTGTAGGCTCACAAATGCTGGAGAAATGCCGGCTGCAGCTTCAATTTAAAGAAAGGTAAATATAAATGTATGCTCTGCCAGGCTGTATGAGTATGCAGTAATTCTTCATTCCTCGCCATTCCTCTGTAAGAGAAATATTCTCTGCCCCACCTCAATGTTGAGCATGAACCCATGGCCTACTTCAGCTAATAGAATGTGGGCTGGGTCTGAGCAGGGGTTTTCCATCAGCCCTCCTGAGCTTCTCACCTCTCCCCTGAGAATGGTAGCATGTCCCAGACGGAGGGTACTCCTTCAGCCCGGGTCCTGGAATTGGTAAGCCTGTGAGGCAGGCTACAGTTCAACCTGCAGTTGCATCTTTAACTGTTCTCCCAGACTTGGGAGCAAGGAGAAAAACTGTTTCCATAAGCCACTGAGATTTTGTGGTTGTTTGTTATGCAGAAATATTACATGTGCTCAACAATGTTACTACGGCACGCTTGGGTGGCAAAGGCGGGGAGCTCACGTGAGATCTGGAGTCTACTGTGCTCAGTGCCAGTCCCAGCTCTGAGAACTCCCAGAAGCTGACCCTGACTGAACAAGCCTCATGAAACCCCACCTTATGGATTCCTGTAACAATAAGAAACATCACCCACCAAGCCCCTAGCACAGTGCCTGGCACCTAATGGATACCTGGTGAATGAAAGAAATGATATAAGTAGCAGTAATGGGCAGCCAAAATAGCTTCCCATGCATGTGCTGAACTAGAAGCTGTTTATCCCAATTAAAATATTTTTTAACTTCAAATAAATAAAACAATGAAATCGCTGCTCAAGTTTGCAGCTTACAAAGGAATCTAACAGAAAAATCACAGTTTTAAAAAATACAATGCGCTCTTTCTAAACCTTCTAAAACTTCTGAGTAGTCAAGAATATGAAGTCCTGTTGTGTCAGACAATAAGAATGCATTCTTGTGAAGGAAAAATGATTAAAATGCATCTTCCAGACTAGTAATTTAAATTGTGATCAAATCCACTGTAGCTGGGGGGCCTCCTACTTAATCCATTTACTGTGAACATTATTAAACATTTATTAAATGCCGGTGCATGGTTAAAAAAAAAATTCAAAGGTAAGGTTTTGTTCACTGAGCATCCAAAAAAAAAAAAAAAAATCAAGAGCCTAAAACTACTAAATGGATCAACTACTCCCAGTATATGCAGTTTTACAAAACACAACCACGGCAATTACCAAACCACAGAAATAGATTTTTGATCCATTGGGAAGGCATTCAGAAAGCGATCACCACTAATGAATAACAGAAGATTTATTTGGATTGTAAAACTTGACTAGAAAAGAAATTTATCTAAAATACGAGCTCAATTTCCTGCCTTTCAAAAGAAGAAGGAAAAGGCCTTTACAGAAAAGATCTAATCTGGGAGACATTCTCTAAGAAGCCCAAGTAAGATTCAGGCTGGTGTTTCTGAGCCAGGTACAGAAGGAATGCTTGGAGGGCTTAAATGAAGATCCCCTGGGGCTCCTACCCCACAACTAGTGATACGGAATCTTTGGGGAAAGGGCCCAGGAATCTGCATCTGTTAACAAACTCTCCCACAGATTCATGTGCACTCCTAAATTTGAGAACAACTAGACAATGAAAGCCATTAAATAGCCTTTGGCAGCTGACTTAAAGGTTCTTGAAAGACCAAAAAACAAAAACAAAAACACACAAAAAACCACCCAAACAAGTTTAGTCCATTTTATGCCAAAGGACCAAACGAAGACAACAGAGTCTGGACTTGAGATTCAGTAACAGCCGCGGGGCTAAACGGCCATTCCCTCTGCCAGCAGGTCAAGCCATGTTTTTAGCACTCGGAGGCAAAGAGCTGATGGATGCCTCCACAGTAATGCAAACCTAACAGCACCACGGTAATGCCTTCTCCTGTTGGACATACATTTGCCAAAGCTCTCCTCAACCCCAGCATCTTGCTGGCACAAGTCTTGGCGATCATTCTTTGTCAGTTTCCTGGGTTTGCAAATTAACATGCAGAAGGTGAGAGGAGAGGAAGTAAGATGGTTCAGGATATTATTATACAGAAATTCTAAATTCATAAACAATATCAACATCCAGTCCTATAATATACCTAGAGAAAAACAGTTTTGCTTTCTAAGAGAAGGTAAAAATGATATGTGAAGGCGGTAAGAAAAAATTGCTACTATAGTTTTAAAATTAAAAATCCTCTGAGGAATTAAAGCAGAATGTGTAGTGAATGCAAAGAAAAGGGCACCCAGTTAAAATGGAGAGACAGGTGGTTTTAGATACATCTATGTCCTCCAGATATGATCTCACCTAACTCACTTAGCTATCCTTTAACCTAAAAGACTTAAATGATTTTTGAATAAGCATCTTAAGTCACAAAGCAATGTCCAAATGTAAGTGGTGTTATTATCATCCATGGCAAAATTTATTTTATACATTCCAGAATATAATAGAATACAGTCAGAGCAGTAAGGGGTTTTGTTTGTTTGTTTGTTTGTTTGTTTTTGTTTTAACAGAGACAAAGGACAGCAAACTCTTGGCATCAAGAATTGTGAGGTAAGCTATACCCTCAGATGAAACTATACACACATTTTCTGAAATCACACCCAAGATGAGAACAACCAACATGGAGCAAATAAGGGAAAGCTACACCACTTTCACCAACATACTCCTGCTCTTCCCTGCACCACGCTACACCAACATGAAACTTCCAAACAAAACCAACTCAATGTGGCTGAAGCAGTCCTTCACGTCGCAGTGGCTAATGATTCCACCTGACACCTCCTGTTTGGCCTACCCTACCCATCTGAGTCCTGAGGAGAAGCTTCTCTCACTGGAGAGCCACAGACAATGAGACAAGGAGGAAAAAGGAAGGGTGACTAATGGCCAGTGCCATCAGTCAATGAACCCAGGGCTATAAGGACTTTGAAAACGGTTTAACACTTACTGCCTGATAGATTTTGAATCAACACCAAATTCAAGTGTATCTGGAAACATGAGGAAGCCCATACATGTCGTTAGGCACAAGACAGCACACTATACTGCAGTTAACTTAGAGCTGAGCTTGAAATAAGGCTCCAAGTTATCAATATTCTCTGCATATCAGTTCACAACTTGATGATTATTATTTCCACCTCATGGGGCAGTTGGGATCATTAAAGAAGACCCTATTATAAAATCCTTCACATAGCGTTGTGCCCACCTTAAGGGCTCCATGAGGTCATTAGTGGTAGCAAAGTAATAGCACAGAGTAGACACTCAGTAAACATACTCCCCTTCTCATTCTGTATTTCAATGATGAAAATATATTCCAGTCGAATGAAAAATGATACACAATAAAATAGAGTGTGTAGATAAATTTCCTTGATTAATTTCCTTGACATTTATCTTTTCCTTCATTATGGCTATGGAGGCCAATTTTACCATTTACACTGGCCATAATTAGAACCTGTGTATATAAAAATTACAGTTTAAATTTGTGATGGTACATAGAGTTTTGTAACTTCTATCCAGTAGTTAATACAATTTCTCAAGTCCTTTTTCCACCATTATAATAACACCCCCATGACCTGTTTTAATCATCATCATCATTACTGGGAACAAAGCACACTCTGTGAGTGTTACAGAAAATGAGTTAATATATATAAGTGTACCTTGAAAACTGTGAACAGCTAATATTACCATTTATTTGAGAACAGAGAAGACAGAGGCCTGCCTTGAGATGACTACAGCGTATAGAAAATACACAGTGCTAATCAAAGAACACACACACACACACATATGCACATGTCCGGGCACATGTCCATTTAAAGAAAAGTAACAACAATAACAAGAACAGAAAAATGTGTGTGTGTGTGTGTGTATGTGTATCTGTATCTACAATGAAAAGTAAATAAAAAGGTGGGAGACAATGAAAATATTGGGGCAATCTTTCCCCATATTTTAAAATGTTTCTATAAAACAATCAATTCTTACAAATAAAGTCTGAAAATCCATTTCTTCTGAGCACAATTCACAACATGCCCCCTCCAGCCTCTCATGAAAACATTTGTAGAAACACACTGCCATATGTTAATTGAGTATCTCCAGTGCAAATCCCTGTCATTCAAAGGCCAGATATGCCTGTGAAACATCAAAGGCCAGGCAATGCTGCAAAACCACTTCAGCAAAGCTGTACTAGAAAGGGAAAGATCCATGTAGAAGACCCATTCAAAAATCCACTTCACACTTATAATTTAAAGCCAATTCAAATGTAATTTACTTTATCAGGGCCCTTAATTTCGTGAAGGTCAGAAGTGCAATCAACAGAGGTGAAAATTGCCTATGCTTATCAAAAGATAACCTGGTAATAGTGCTGAACAAGAAAAACGAAAAACAGGAAACAGGACTCCCACTGAAAACCACGGTTAGAACCACTGTATAAAACACGCCTTCTTACAAACCAATGCATTCTGACAGAAAGCTCTCACTTGAGTCATCTCTGTACCAAATGCAAACTCACTTGTCATTCTTTTTCAGTGGGAGAATATTCCTTTTCTTCTCCAATGTTACAGTTCGTGAGACGGGAAACGACACTTCGGCACAAACTAGTAAACTTACCGCTCTCGTCATCTATATTGAACCTTCCGAGACCACTGCCGTCCCTGATGGAGTATTGGATCTCTCCATCCCTCCCAGAGTCGTCATCTTGGGCAGCCACCTGCAGCACACTGGTTCCGATGCGTGAGTTTTCTTTCACAGATCCAACGACAGCAAAGTCTGGGAAGTAGGGAGTGTGGAGGTTTTCATTGACATCCACCACCTCCACCTCAACAAAGGAAACAGAAGACAGAGAGACCGGTCGCCCTTTGTCTTTGGCCCGAACCGTGAGGTTATAGAATTGTTGCTTTTCATAGTCCAGCTCTTTGCTCAAGCGAATGGCACCACTTGCTCTATCAATTTCAAATCTCCCATTATAGTCATTGACCAAAGAATAGCGCACTTGACCCCCTAGCCCAAGATCCGGATCGTGGGTCTCCAGCCAAGCAATGACAGTGCCAACAGGGAGATCTTCCAGAACCTTCACACTATAGCTACTGGGAATGAAAGCCGGGGAGCAGTCATTGACATCATCCAAAAAAACCTTAAGGGTGACAACGGAAAACAGCTGCTGGCCACTTTCCGCCTTGTCTCGGGCTTCTATTTTTAAAGAGTAGTTTGCTTTAGATTCCCGGTCCAATTGGTCGGCTACATAGACAATTCCAGTTGAGCTGTTGATAGCAAACTGCTGTGTATCTGTCAACACTGAGTAAGTTACTTCCCCATTAGAACCCAAGTCTTTGTCTCTGGCTTCCACTTGAATTATCTCAGTTCCAATACTGGAACTTTCAAGAATGTTAACTGAGTAACTGTCTTGGAGAAAAATTGGGCTGTTGTCATTAGCATCCTCCACATTGATGGTCAGCAACCTCCATGAAGATTTTTGTGGATTGCCTAAGTCATAGATGGTGATATTAAGGAGATAGAGGTCTGTGTGCTCTCGGTCCATTGGCAGAAGGACTTTAAGTTGCCCAGTCTCCATATCAATATTAAAGCAACTGTCCGTGTTCCCATCAGATATTGTAAATAGCACCTTTCCATTGAAGCCAGAGTCAGCATCATAAGCTTTAATCTTCAGGATGTTGGCACCAACAGGCAGATTCTCCTTCACAGCCACATCAGAAGGAAATGACTTGTCAAAATGTGGTCCTTGCCTATTAACTGAATAAAAGTCAAGAAATCCATCTTCCAGGTTCAGTTTCCCATTTGCTTTTGCCTTAATGAGCAGTTTCTCTGCCAGCTTTTGAGCCACACGAGTTTCTCTGCAGCTAAAGCTCTTTGAAGACACCTTCCCATGTAGGACTGAAATGTTAACAGACATGGGGTCCGCAAAATTCTCTCCATCGGTTGCTGTAATCCTGAGGGCAAAATTACCATTTTTGATGCCAGAATTCATCAGTGACTTTTTAAGCTGTAAAACCCCAGAGTCTGGGTTTAAATAAAAGAAACCAAGTTCATTTCCAGAGATGATTTTGTACTTTACAAGTTCAAGTTCATCAATATCAATTGCTGAGACAGCTGTGATGTGACCCCCGACCGGAAAGTCATAGGAAATAACACCCTGGCAAGCCACTTTCTCAAAGAGAGGGCTGTTGTCATTGACATTTCCTATTCGAATAGTCACATTTACTTCACTTTCATGGCGGTATGGCGAACCCCAGTCAGAGGCTCTTACGATGAACCTGTAAGTTTCTGGGGAAGATTCAAAATCCAATTCTTCGGTTGTGCTAATAACACCTGTAAACTGGTTAATAGCAAATGGTAACAAATTCAGACTGGCAATACTGTAGGTGATGTACCCATTTTCTCCTTTATCCTTATCAGAAGCTGAAACCATCAGAACGCTTGTGCCCACTGGGACGCTTTCATTCACAAAAGCATCGTACAGTGCCTGCTGAAATTCTGGGGTGTGGTCATTCGCATCTTCTATGCCAATGGTGACTTGTGCTTTTAAATCTCCTTCCTTGTTTGTCACTCCCAGCTTATAAACCTCCTTCTTAACAGTATTCAGTGGCTGTGCTGTGACAATCAGACCTGACCGAGGATTAATTTTGAAGTACTGTGCATCCTCACCAGGAGATAATTTGTATTCCACATCAAGCGGTTCGGGACTTAATTTTACTATAGCAACCACGACACCAGGAGGGGAGAATTCACTAATGCTCACATCATACGTTTCTTTTTCAAATCTAACTGGGACAGTGTCTCTTTGGGGATTGGCAATGTGGACGATCTTCGCTGCTGAAAATTTCTGGGGGGACCCCTTGTCTTTTGCTTGAAGAGTGAGATTGTAGCCATAAGGAAAACTCCCCCAGTCGACCTTCTTTCTCTCCTTAATCTTGTACTCATTCATCCACCTGCCTTCCTTAGCCAGGAAGAACTGATCTAAAGGATCCCCAGCCACAATGGAAACAGACTCAATTTCTCCATTGGCCCCCTCATCTAGGTCATCGGCTGTCACCACCGCGTATGTCGGCTCTTTGTCCAGTGAGAAAGGAACATGAGTGACCACATGGAGAGTTGGGGCATGTTCATTTACACGTTCAATGTGAACATAAAGCTTCGCAGTACTGCTCACTCCATTGTTTCCATAGAGTTTCATCCCCCGGTCCACAGCCAAAATCTCCAGATCGTACCTATTCTTTTCATCATAATTTAACCGCCCACTTAAAGAGATGACGCCACTTGTGGGGTGGACTGAAAAGAGATCAACTTTGTTTTTAAAGTAGTAGTAGAATTCTCCATTGGAGCCAATATCGGCATCTGTGGCAGTCACCTGGGCAACACTAGTCCTTAAAGGGGTGCTTTCTGCTATTGTAACAGAGTATGTTGTGGGTGAAAACAAGGGTCGCAGGTCATTCATATCTAAAACTTGTATGTTCACTTTGGTCCATGCTTCCAGATCCTCTCCTCTGACAGAACCTTTGACTATCAATAAATAATTGTCCTGAATCTCCCGATTCAATATGGCCGAATTGCCACCTTTAGTTCTTATTCTGAGGAAACAGAAGTCTGCAATGATGACTTCCTCCGCTTTGAAGAAGCCTTCCTCATCTCCAGATACAATTCTGTATTTGACATCCCAGGACAGATCTATTAAGGTGATGCCCATCCTACCCTGGCTGTGAACGTAGGTCCTTGCGGCTGAGTTCTCACACACGGTAGCATTGTACACAGGGTGAGTGAAGTGGAAGCCCAGGGGCCCGGTCCCCGGCAGCCCCTGGGACACTGTGGCCAGAAGCTTGAGAAGCAGGAGGATGAGGCAAGAAGGGGGAGGCCTTGTACCCACACAGTATCCCATAGTTATATCCATCGCATCATACCTCCATCCTGGAAGGGGGGGAGAAAGAGAGAGAAAAATAAATTAATCTACGGGAAAGTGGGAGAAGGTGTAGGAACTCGCTGCGATGAAAGGGTGCTTTTTAAAAACTTCATTATAAAATCTTCTTGCCAAACGTCAGTGTGAAAAAAAAAAATTAGAGACCTCATCACACTAGATGGCAAGGAGTTCAAAATCACTAGGATTTAACTTTACGTAGTTTTGAGCTTTTTAAAATCACACTTTTATACTGCTGCTGGAATTGTTCATTGGTGCAAGATTCCTTCCATTCTGAAGTTCAGTTTAGAGATATCCCTAGAAGCCTTAAAAAAATGCATCTACCTTTCACTTAGAATTATCTTCTAGGCAATTACCCAGTGGAAGTAACTAGACAAGTGTATATTTAATGTACAGATTAAAAGACAAAAAAAACTGAAAAGAAACTAGATGGCTATCAATCGAGAATCAAATAATTTTCGGTGTGTTCATAAAATGAAATACTATGCAGCCATAAAAATAATTATTTTTCAAGTGTACATTTTCAAATGTTTTAAGATATAATGCTGAGTGCAAAAAAGATCATAAAACAGTATGGGTGATTATGATTGTATTAGTATTTAAACATTTCAATGCACAACTGCAATTTTACATTTAAAAAGGATTAACTGTGTTGTGGGATCTGGGGGACTATTTGTTTTTCTGATATTTTTCCAAGTAACACTATTCACCAATGGTCATATGATTACATTTATAACTATGAACTTTTTTTTTAAAGCTTTTATTTATTTATTTTAGAGAGAGATAGAGAGAAAGAATGAGCAGGGGAAGGGCAAAGGGAGAGGGGGAGATAGAATCACAAGCAGACTCCATACCAAATGTGGAGCCCGACATGGGGCTCAATCCCAGCACCCTACGATCATGACCTGACCCAAAGGCAGACACTTAACCAACTGAGCCACCCAGGTATCCCCTCTCTGTTCATCAAGGAAGAAAACAGGCTTGATGGTAAATTCATCTCAGATGAACCTTTCTTAATCTATCTTGCACCCCCATCTTCACCCCTGACTGAAGAGAGGAGCTGTGTCTGTGCCTCAATCTATGACCAGCATCACTCGGCCCACACGGGAGACACACAGGACATCAGGTACCGATGGAACCGGGGGCCCAGAGGCCTTTCACGTGCTCTGTTTCCAAACCCCAGAAAGTATACACATCTCACTTCCAGAAACAGACTCAAGAAATTACATGAACTCACAGAAGCCTTAAAGATCATCAGGTTTGATTTCCTGGGCTTACAGATAAGGACACCGAGACCCCTGAGAATAAACAGACTCACTAAGGCCAGGTCTCAGGACTGCCAGGTTCAGAGCTGATACCACGTGGAAACATTGCATCAACTGAATTAGTTTCTCTTTGAGTTCTGTAACAATTTGAGGTCTGTGGTTTATCATGGCTTTGCAGGGATCTTCATCTTCTGACACTTTGTTAATCTCCCTGGTGCTACTCCCACCTCTAAGTAGTTAACTATAAGTAAACATTTAAGTGCCCTGGGGGACAGTTACTTCCAAAAACCCTTCCGGTGAATCCTTCATAACGCAGAATGCTGTCATAATATGAAAAAAAAATCATTCAATTTAACCCTTCAAAAGTTGGAACCTTTACATACTAAGTCTTTCAGCAAGACACACTGCTACGATGTTTTCCTTATGAAAGGGAATCTTATGTGCAAGTAGAGAAAAACTACAATCCACGCTGAAATGGCACAGTATTGTTGTGTATAGAAATTTGGATTTAACGCCAAAAACCTGAGCAGGACTAAGCTTGTCAGCTTCAGTTGTGGAGACCAAAATATGTCATCAAGTTTCAGTATCTTTATTTTGGGGGGAAAAAAAAGTCCTACCTGGCACCAACTATTTTTTAAAAACCTGCAGATTTTTCCATTGACTTAGAAAATATGTGACTGCTAAAAGTGAGGAATTCTGTAAAATTCTGCAAAGTAAACACTAGAATAAGATTTTGGCTCCTTCTTTTTTAGCATGCTAAGACAACTGTTAAGCTGTTTAAAAACAACAACAACAACAACAACAAAAAACAGTGTGCTTTTCCACACTGAAGCCAAGCTATTTGTAAAGCCAATATGATAGTTACAGTGTTTTAGATGCTCTACACATTGATTTATTCTACTGCTTCTGGATTAAACAAAGCACTTAGTTCCCAACCTCAGAGCCTATTTTCTATGACTTAGCAACACAATCAATATTTTTTGATATAATCTCCAAAGAAATCATCAAGCCATCAATCTTGGAGACATTTATTTTTCAGAGCAGTGGGCTGGGCCTCCCCCATCCTGCCCTGGGAGGCCTGAGAGAGAGTGGACCCTAGCCTTCAACTCAGAAGGGCATGCAGATTTTTCTTTCCAGGGATGAATAAATACGGGTGACCTCAGGGGCAGCTCCCAGCTCTTACAAAGGCCACATCTCTGGGTGAGCCTGGACTCGGCAGGGGGCCTCTGTTTGCTTGGGTAACCTGGGAAAGCTCTTTTCTGCCATCATTAAATGGGCCTCCTTAAATCATTGGGATTTCTGAACTTTAGAAATGGCATCTTGCAAGAACATTCTATTTTCACTCCATCTCTTCTTATCTTGTGTATTTTGAGAGGGTTTTACTTGCAGACAGAGAAGGTGCTTGGGAAATGTGCTATGCCAGGCAGTAAAACAAAGAACAAAATCAGTCTCTGAAGGGCCTCCCCTTCTCTGGCTCCCTTGATGAAGACAACTTGTGTCAGAAGCTGCTCAGTGATGATTTCCGGACACGTGGTCTGGCACCTGACTGCCTGGGTTTGAAACCCAGCTCTGCCATTTCCTAGCTGCGTTATGTCAGGCAGGTTAATTAACCTCTCTGTGCCTCAGTTTCTTCTGCTCGCAAATGGGAATGATAAGGCCTACCCAAATTAAGATTTTTGAGTTAATAAAGAGAAAGCATTTAAAACAGTGCATGTCACACAGTAAATATAAAGTTGTTAGCTTTTAATATCATTAACTAAGGCAGTTTTTAGAGAAGAAAACAAAATCTGTGAGTCACAAGATAGGGATCGCGGGGGTTTACAGTGTCCTCTGATAGTTCCTTTTCCAGTAGCAAAAGGCACATCAAAAGTGAAGGAAAAGATGTCTTTTCTTTAATGAAACAAATGATTACTACAGTAGACCCAAAGTTCA